>CACVKI010145370.1:0-52338 GCA_902732785.1 Trichogramma evanescens | reverse complement strand
AATGCCCAGTGCTACTCGCGATAACACGTCCCGTCTCCACACTTATTTGTACCTCTTATTTTTCAGTGAACACACTAACACGAGAGAGAACGTAGGAGACGATGTTACTCAGTCAAACGTAGGCGGTATACTGATGATATCTCATCGACGCACCTATGAACTGGACTTTGGTGGTATGTACATACACTCACCGGCTAGCTGGCCCGCAGCAGCCCGACAGCAGCGCCTTCAAGCACATGTCGGCAAAAGCAGGCATCTGCACTGGACGCGCGCAATTCAAAATTGTAACAATAAATACATCTTCTTTTTTCCATAAGATCCGAAGCAGATGAGTAAATTAATAATTAAATTATAATTATAATTTCACATTAAAAAACTTATTTTATTTTTTCTATAATTTGCAGAAAATGAAAAAAAATTAATTAGAAAACATTTATATTATTTTTTTGGCTTTCAAAAATTATAGTTTTATTGCAAAATGTGCGCAAAGCAATGTCGCGACGTTAATGCGTTTAAGTGGCACACGATGTCCGATGAATTAATTGTTTTTTCTTTGAAGTGGTTTGAACGTGTGTAGTGTCCAGGTGTATTCATAATAAAGTAATATTGTATCCAGTTGTCGAGCAGTAAAAATATGGAAAGAAGCTCTAAATTCTAATTATCTAAAACAATATCCATTACATTGAAGACTGTATAGAAAAAAAGATGTGGGTAATATTTATATATAAATATATTTCCATTACATATTTGATGTATTTTGTAGACAAAATATAAATTTTGATAATAGAATTTTGTCAATAAAAAGATATTGTTTATAAAACTGCACGACAAAAATTTTCAACCAATTATGAAGTACGAAAATTGCATACGTAATAATTTTTTTGACAAATAATAGCCACTCCGCGCACCAGGCAGAATGATGCCATTTTGCGCTTCGAGCTGAAAGATGCCACGTTGGCGCTGAGTATTTCTGCGTTTGAAGCTTCAACTTTAACTATTACCTTGATTTCTACGCGAGAATCTGGAAGAGCATTCAATTGTTAATTCTAAAACATGGACTATCAACATAATGTCACTTCAAACGCAGAAAAGACTATCCTACGGAATCGAGCGACGAAGTGGCATCTTTCTGCTCTGCTCTGCGGAACGGCATTTTACAGCACTGACAGTTGACACGTCGATGTGATCTTCTGCTCGCGTTATTTTTATCTTAAATGTTTCTTTTTTTACTTTCGTTGCTCTTACTATGCGCACATATAAAATTGCGTAAATTCTACGTGTATGAAAACCCATAAGGAGTCGTCGGTAAAGTTTTCCTTTTCTTGAGTTTAGCTTACAGTTTTATCTCAATTTTTTTTTTTTTTTTCAATATTGTTTAGTCCTCGCCGAGATACGTGCACATACATGTATAGTCGCGTACCCAACGAAACCGCTCAAAGACGCGCGCTAATACACAGTTTTTTGTTTCATACGTATCAAGCCGGCCGGCTCGCGTTATGCTTAGTATATTGGTCTCTTGACAATCACGTCAGTCGATTCACGTTCGTGCGCGTTCAAACCCCCCTCCACTGAGCGGCTATACAAAGTGTATGTACGTAATTCCCAGCATCAACAGATGCTGTCGTACGGTGGCTCTGAGTCACGCTTATACAAACAAGCTAGTCAGTTCAGCTTCGTACTACTTGCTACACACACGCCAAAAATACTAATTCACATGACAATAAAGAGAGGTTTTTTCATACTGTTTTTCCTCTTAGATTTGTGTTTTATTAAGTTATACCTTTTATTTAAAACTCTGAGAATTTAGAGAAAATTCTAAATTCTCGACGATACAAATATCATTCAAAATGATCAATGGTATCTTTATCGAACGAGTTTCGTCCTGATTCAGTAAATTCAACCAAAGTAACAGTTAATGCCTCCATTTTGGTAAATCGGGTATCAATTTAAGTAATATTTATAATGGCATTTATAATAATAATCAAAATAGATCAGTGACGAAAGCTTCATTCGAGCTGATGGTATGACAATTTGAAATAGCTAATTATACACGACAAATTGTTACGAAGAACCTGAGTCAGAGCGGAAGCTATAGAACATTACCAGACGTGGTGGCTTTTTGGTCTCGACCGACTATCAGGCGCTTCTGCTGTGTCGCCGCGGCACGGGAATTGCACGTGGCCCCTTACTGCAGGCTTCCCAATACCAATCGGGGCATGCGAGGCGGCGCGCATCGCCATCCGGAGCCGCGAGATATATATACCGTCCACCATATATATATATCTCTCACTCTCAACTCGGCTCTTGCTTACTCACTCGATAAATAGCCCGTTTGTGTGTAGTTGACTCAGTTCCACGCGCGGTGTATCTCGACAGCGTCGTGCACGATATACCATATAGGAAGCTGCTGCACCTGTCCTCGAGGATAGCCAACTACTACTATATTAAATACACAACGCGCACAGTCGATCGACCCTCGCGATTCGTCGTCGCGGAAGAAGAGCAGCAGCCCCGCGTGCAGCCGTATAATAGTACTGCAGTCTCGCCCCACGCGTCGATGAGATCGCGAGTCTGCATATCATTGACAATTTTCGAGGTTTTTTTTTCATAATATACATCCGTGACTCGCGTGTGTCTGTGCGTGTGTGTGTGTCGCTGCTTACGCACAACTCAGTGTTTACTCCCACGAAGAAATATAGTGCTGAATTCAACTCCGCTGCCGCCGCCAGTACCGCCGCCGGAGCTGTGTACGAGTGTAAAGGACCGCAGCAGTGCTTGACTCTCCGCGAAAATTTAATCTAACAACAAAGTTACAGCCATGATTCTGCTGGAGATAAACAACAGGATAATCGAGGAAATTCTGACAAACAAAATCAAAAATGCCTTGGCCGGGTGAGTCACGGAGTTCAATGTGATATCAAAATGCGTTAACATACGTTCGTGCCGTGCACTTTTAGCTCCGAACTGCCGATAAGAACTCGTTGTATGTGTGTATATATACCTGACTGTCGTTCGCTGTACGGGGCGGTGTCTAACCTATTCGCGCTGCTGCCGTCGCTCGTTATTTCGTTTTTTTAATGTCTTTTTGACACTTGTGTACAGTCGTTGTTCGTATTTTGACATTTTTCCATTTGGTAGAGAACCTCATTCCTGATCGATGATTAATCTACACGATGAAACTTGCACTCGCAGTAGCTCATAGAGTAAACATTGTATTGAACTTGACACAAATTGAAGCTGCTTTATTTACTATTTGTCACACTACTGTGCATAATATTTACTTAATCGTTGTAGTAAAAAATGTTTTTTAATTGCAACACTGTAACTCTATAAATATTATTTTCTTCTACAATGCATGACCTTTTTGCAGAACTAAACTTGAATCCACTGATGTTATGATAGCAGATTTTGATGGAGTCTTATTTCACATTTCAAACTTGAGTAAAGACAAATACAAAATTAGAGTAAGTAATTATACTCTCAAGTTTTCGAACCAATAGCTATTAATTGACTTTTTTATTAGATAAGTGCATTGCTCAAATTTTACAAGCAATTGCAAGAACATGGTGCTGATGATTTGCTTAAAAGAGAGTATGGCTCTTATCTGGTTGAGCCAGAACAAGGTAAAATACAGATATTATTGTTTTTATCTATTAAAAAGTATTATAAAACTTTAATTTGTTATTCTTTATTTTTTAGGATACAGCGTGACAGTAATGATTGATTTAGAAAATTTACCAGAAGATTGGGAAGGCTTAGTAAAGAAAATAGGATTGTTAAAGAGGCATTGTTTTGCAAGTATATTTGAAAAATATTTTGATGCTCAAGAAAAAATCAGTGAAAATCCAGAAGATGAAAACAATATTCAATCTAAAGCTATTATTGAGTACAGAGATCAAGAGATTATGTACGTTTGCATATTTATTCTTTTTGTTAGTTTTTTTTTTACTAATGAGCCTTAATGACTGAAAAATGTTTGATTATTTTAGATATGTGGAAGCTAAAAGCGATCGTGTCACAGTGGTGTTTAGTACAATATTCAAAGATGTTGATGATATGGTTATAGGTAAAATGTTTTTGCAAGAACTCAAAGAAGGTCGAAGAGCTAGTCACACTGCTCCTCAGGTTCTATTCAGTCATCGCGAACCTCCATTAGAACTGCAAGATGTTGGACCAGCAAATAATGATTGCATTGGATATATTACTTTTGGTAATGTACTATTGTTTAATTTCATCAAATTGTATAATTATGAAAACACATTTTACATTCATTTTACAAATTTTCCATTTCAGTGTTATTTCCACGTCACACAAACCAGGAAGCTAGAAGTAATACTATCGATTTAATACACATGTTCAGGCATTACTTGCATTATCATATTAAATGCAGTAAAGTTTACATTCACTCTCGAATGCGTACCAAAACAACTGATTTTCTAAAAGTATTGAACAGAGCTCGTTCTCAACCTAAAGTTACAGAGAAAAAGACGATTACGTAAGTCTCCATAAATTGAAGTTAATTTTGGTTTTTTTTTCAAATAAACTGGAATCTAATATCCAAATATTTCATCATAGGGGCCGAACATTTATTCGAAAAGAATGAGCACGTGAATTAAGAAGATGTTACTGAACTATGTTATTGTGTATTAATCAACGAAGAAGAATCAAAAGTATTGCCTCAGGATAAAGTTACTAGGTAAATTACTGAGCAGAAGCTATGCTGAAAGCAGTTTTTAATAGGTTTAGGAATATCTCTTTGCCTAAGAGTCCAAAAGCAGAACAATACGAGTTATGAAACGAGACGTAAAAGATTTTACGCTAGGCTTTCATATTACAGTGAAATAAGCCATGGCATTTATTAATTGTAATACTTATTTAGTAAATCAATCAAGATGTGATTGATACAAAAAAACTACGTGACAATAGATTGTTAAGTAGTTTCTCTACAAAAACGAATATAACACGGCGTACAATCATACGATTCGGTGAATCGTCGGTTGTTGTGTTGTGAGAAATATTGATTATTAATATAATATATCGAAAAAAGTTCATTCGTTCAAATTGTTACATTGCAAACACTGATCCTTTTTACCTTTTTCTACCGAGTATTAGAAATTATATTTCCATAATTCATGAAATAATTAATTTGTGCAAAAATCTTAATCAAATGAATTAACAAGTTTAAAGCAAGATCTTTTAAATGAACATTGTTAAAAATATTTTTAACCGTTATACTTCTGACTGCCGACTTACCAACACTTTACCTTCCTCTGAGTGCATTTGAAACAGCAAAGACTGTATTACGCTTGTACAATATACTAAGTAGAAACTAAAAATGCACAAAACTGAGTCACTTTTGTAAAAAAAAAATTGTAAGTCAGGGTGTTTATTATAATTATAAATATATTAATAACAGAACTGACCAGAGAGAGGGTAAAATAACTCTTCTTTTCTCATATCATATTGTACTTTTGATTCCAGCAGATCTATTTTTTTTTTAAAGATGAATGTAATTATTTAGCATCGATGTGAAATTTCGTTTGTAAAACGTGTTTTAGACAGGAGTTATCGGTGTGATCATGTACGATAAAAGAAGCTATCGATACGATACAACAGGTTGTTTTCTTTTTATTTTAACTAAAAAAAAATATGATTATTAAATATTTTTATTTTTTATCTTTATCGCGTAATTATTATGTAATAAAAAATTAATATAACATAATAAAACAAGGGAAAACTACCGAAACATGCATCTTCTTTTGTAATCAGTAACGAATCCTAATGACATTGTTGTCCACCATATCGATCCTTAAAAAGTAGGCAAGTACTAAAAAGAAAACATAATAAATTGTAGGAGTGCCAGCGAGGGGGGTTGTAGAAACGCCGATTATTACAAGTAAGCTGCCACACCTTCCGGCAGCGTGAAGAATATTTTGTTATTTCAGCGCAGTTGACCGCTCACGGCAGCAGCCCTCGCGTACGGCAAAGAGATTTTCTTCTGCCTCTCTCTCTCTTGACTCGTCTTAAATTTTCCATCAAAAATGGAAATAGGCAATATCCTGTCGGAATTGGTGCCCACTCTGCCACCCTGTCCGGAAAACGGCACGCAGGGCGCGGGCGAATTGTGCGCCGAGCAAGAGCACGAAAACGAGTGGCTGGAAAACGAAGTCGTGGGTATGCGTCTCTGGCAGCTCGTCGGCATCGTACTGTCCATCCTCTTGGCCATCGTCATAATGATCTGCTGCTGCGTGAGATTTCGCATACCCAGAACGAAGCAAGAGATCGAGGCCGATTACATAAGGAAAAAATTGACGAAGAGCTTCAGGCGGGAACTGGCCAAGATCAGCGACAAGGAGATGCAGGAGGACGACATGGATTTGAAAAAAGGTAAACCCGCAGGACTGCTTCTTTTACTGGCTATAATGAAAATCGTTTATTTCTCATTATTGCTTACAATCAATCGGTTTTCGAACGTAACACAAATTTTTTCACAGCTTTGGAACGTATTCAGGAGTTTTTTAACGCCGCGGAAATTCAAGAGAACCAGGAGGAGATTATTTGCGAGGGGCCCGCGAAAAGCTTCGGGAGTAAGTTCAACGCAATGTTCCAAGGTATGCGAGTTCGGTTTCAAAAAAACGAAACACCAGAGTTCAATACCATGATTTAAAATCATTAAAAATTTTTCATCGTTTTTTTTTTTTTTTTTTGTCAAACTCATCGATTCGCAATACAAATTTGATGATTCTATGGAAAGCGATGTAGCGATTTCGTTACAAACATCAAATTTCGACCACAAATGAGCTTTTTTTTTGGAAAATCTAACATTGTGTAACATTGACGCTCGTACAACAGTGCAATTACAATAAATAATGCAGATCTATTTGCTGTGCGTGAGTTACAACGTGACGGTTGCTCACGAAACGCGTGAAAAAATTATATGGGAAAACAAACATCTTCTTTCAACGAGATTACATTTACATCGATAATAAATTTTCATGCGTGATTTTGCAGTAACAACTATATGTCAATTTATCTCAGAGCTGGACAGTTCGTGGGGGGTGAATATTCAAATAAAACACGATGCATTCACCTATCTATCTATAGATAATATATACACATTAATTAATGTTGTATCTTTTTTTTTTGTTAAAAATCGTGTTACAACAGCCCACCCGCTGTATCACAAAATCCTCATTGACAAGTCTAAATTTTACTCTAATACTTTGTACTTTGCAAAAGTATCGGCTTTTTCAATTCTCGTTTCAAAAACTTGACGATTGACACCGATCCTTTGTTGATTTTTTTTTTCATTTATCTTATATGGTTATATCAACAATACTTTGTATCATCTTTGTAATAATCATTAATAATTCTATCTGTATACATTAATATATAGAATACATTTATAAATTAGTGATTGAAATTAACGTTTTTTTTTTATTCATTCAATGACATTGATAATAAAGTTTATTATAATAATTATATTTACTGATTTCTACACCAATTCTCTACCATCAAAAGTACATCTTATAAAAAGAAGTCATCGTTTGTTTTTGATTTTTACATCAGTTAATTTTTTTCTTTGATATTTTAATATCAATCAGGCATTATTTTCAGTTTTGAAAACTCGGCTGAATGTTATTGTAATTGATTGGAAGCGTTGAAATTCATCATCTGCTACACGTTCGTCGAAATAATTTTGTTTTTGTCTTTTCATCGTCATTGTCAGTTTGCATCCTGGCACATGAGTAAATATTTATAAAATTTAGATCTCAAAAATTTATCTCTGCCCAGCCCTGTTTGTAGTAAATATATTTTACATCAAAATTGTAACATTTTTTATAATTATTATTATTATTATTATTTATACACAAATTCACAAGCTGTCGCAAGTGATATTTTTATATGGAAAGTTTGAAAATGAGGTAGACGATATTGAAATTTCGCGAGTATATAGCACCATTTTCATTTTAAAAATGTCGAATACATTTGAACATTTATATAAGAAATTTGATAATTCACATCTACATTTTAACTACGATATTTGGTCATTGTTCTCACACTACCTTTTAATTGTTACACGATGATTGTTAATGGATCGAAGAAGTGAAATAAAAATTGAAATGATGATGTTTTAAAAATGTTTTTATTGATAAAAAAAATGAATAATTGCAAATTAAAAAGATGGATAAAACGTATACAGTATAATAATTAATGTACACTGAGCAAAAGGTGTCAGTATTGTACACTGCGCAACTATTCATACTCTTCCCTCGCACATTTTCCCGCAACGAAAATTCAACGCCACAAATAGAAAATACATTAAGTAAATAATGCTTCGTCGAAGGAATATTTACTCAAAATATTTTTTGCAAACGTAACAAAACTGTAATAAATTATAATATTAATAATATTCAAGCCATTTGGTTTGACGTCGTCGCTCTCTCAAGCTGATCATCGTCGACTAGTAAGTATATATAATATAATATTCGTTTTTATAATTCAATTCACGATTATCACGTTCATTCGAGGTAACAAATACTTGAATTTTTAAAAGTATAAAAAATGCAACTAAAACAAACGACGCTAAATCCTTATTGTCGTTTCAAAAAATAGAAATTCTTCCTCTCAATACGTACAAATCAAGGAAGTTAATATATATTTTCACAGCTTAATGTTGAACCATCTTCATCGGCTTTCGAATCGATGGTATCGAAATGCACAACAGATTGCCACTGCATTCACGTATACACACTTAATTATCACACACATGAGCAAACTCTCACAGCGATTCTTTCCTATTCGTAAAAAAATAGCTCGTAGAAAAAGAAAAATTTTTTAATGATTTGTTGTGCATTTAAATGTTGCTTGCATATTTTTATATATCATATATATAGATTTGTATATATCGTAACGCATGCGTATATAAAGTTATATTCACGTACATACACGATTAATTATGTATCACGACGATTAATTATTAAATTATACTCTAAATTTTTACTCATAGAGTTCAATCTACACAATACAGGGGGGGAGTGGAAACGATTATACACATCACAGGCGATGCATAATTATAAAAAAAATTAAAAGTTATTACACGATAATTCACAATTGTAAGCACCTCTTGTTGACGATTTTTTGGAGGGGAGGAGGATGAGAGAAATAGAGAATTTGCTACCGGCTACGTGAATTGATACATATTTTTTTCTTGAAAAAGTAAAAGTTCGAACAAGAGTGCGGTATACTGCCTTATTTTATATCTACGGAAGAATTTTTCAAACAGTCATCGGGGGTAATATAGATTTAGGCTTTTTGCAGATAAATGCAATTCCGAAGAAAATACGAATGTTCGTTGTTTTGTTCGCTTCACATTATATACGACTATTATGTATAGGAACTACCGTGCGAAATTTCATCAGCATTCTACACATAATGGAAAACACGGAAATTTGTCTTAACTTTTACACGTATTACACTCGAATTTGGAATAAGAGATGGAATCTTTGATACGCAGCAACAGCAGCAGCGAGTAAAAAGTTGCAAAAAATCGAGGAATGATTCACGTTGCTCGATAGGAAAAATACGATACGAAACAGAGGGGACTTGGACGAAGAGAGGGTGAAGATTATTCGTGCGCTTAGGCGTGCCTTCACGAGATCTTGTTACGCCACCACGAGAACTTCATCTTGGGACATGGATATTGAAAGCTAATCACGGTGTGTGGGATGAGCGAGAGGATCGGTAAGAAACTCGAGCAACGTCGGGACTTTGTCGTCGTCGTCGTCGTCGTCGTCGTGGTCTTTTCTACATTATCGTCGTCGTTGTTGCCACTGCCGTTATTACTACCGTTGGTACCACTACTGCTACAATTATTACTACTAGCCGTAAGGCTCGAAAATGCCTCTACTGGGTTACACTTAACGTTACTACTACTACTACTGCTACAGCTAGTGACATTATTACTAGTACTAGTGCTTAATTTAGAAGACGTATCACAAGGCTCTTCGTTTTCCTTTTCGTCGAGCTTCGGCTGCTGGAGTCTGCTGCTGGAGACTTTGAGGATGCGCGACGAGGGTGACGAGGTCGAGTGAGCCGGCGACGTCGTCACGCTCGGGCCGTAGCTGCTGCCCGTCAACGATTTCAGCGAGGCCCGACGATAGACCTTGGAGCGCTGCTGCGGCGGACGCGCTGCTGCCGGTGCTGCTGGGGCTGGTGTCGGTTGCAGCTGAGGCGACGACGTCGAGTGCGACGAGTCAAACTGCTCGTTGTTGTTGATATTGTTGATGATGTGGTTGTTGTTGTTGTTGTTGCTGCGAATCCGGTGACAATCGAGGGAGCGGGACGAAGGCGAGAGAGGAGGAGGAGGAGGCTGCGCCGTATCTGCTGCTTCTTCTTCTGCTTCTGCTGCTACTGCCTCAACGGCGCGTTGCATCGCGAGCGCGGTCGAGGCGCCCTGGAACCCTCAGCTCGGAAATTTCGAGTAGAAGGCGCAGCTGAGGTCGTAGTTCTTGAAGCGACAGTACTGCGCGTCGTCGCGCACGTAGTCGCGCCTCAGCCCGCCCAGGCAGTCGTCCGACTGCTCGAGCTCGCGCGGGCCCTCCGCCGCGACGGACTGCTTGTTGGCGAAGATCGAGACGACGAATTTGCCGGGCTTGAAGCAGCGCAGCACGCGCTCGATCACGTCACCGTACGAGGCCGCGGCCACGTTGCTCTCGAACGAGACGTAGGAGAAGTCCGGCTCGGGCGTGATGTGGATCGTCATGTAGCTGCCCTGTAAAGTAAAAAAGGAAATTGTTGATCATAAAGTATAAAAACGGAAATCGCTTTTGTGCATAATTATTGTAAAATTTGATGTACTATAAGACACTTTTATAAATATCGGGTTATAAACTACGATAAACTTAATTTTCATGAACTAAACCCTTTTATAAACTAAAACGTTGGATTTTGGATTTATAAAAAACTTTATAAAAGATTCTAAAAGTTCTGAAAGTTTATAAATTGTTTTTTCTAAGTCAAAACCAACTGAAATTTACCGTCAGATAAAATATTTAAAAAATTATCTAAATCTTATAAACTGTTATAAAATCTCTAAGATACTTTTAAACCCCTTAACTCAGTGTTTAATTCAAGTTCAAAACTTGTTGAAATATCCAGCCAAAAATTCGTAAAAATTCATTGAAAAAGTCAATTATAATAAAAACCTAAGGGAAACCCACAGACAAGTAAAAACGAGTTGACATTTGACTTCCGTCACTTTATTAAATTTTTTCTAAAAAACTAGAAAAAAGTGACTGATCAATTCAATAAAGTGACGGAAGTCTTTTAAATACTGAATTTGTGTTACGTGATTTTTGTCAGTTTGTTTTTACTTGTCTGTGGATTCCCCCGCGATGATTGGATTCTTATCACAATTGACTAAAAGAACTTAGAGAGAAAAAGGTTTTTAAAAACGTTTGGATTTTCCTAAGGGTGTTAAAAAACAATCGTCGTCAAAATTACGTTTTTCGACACGCCGTTCATGGAGTAGCCGCAGGGCTCGAAGAGAAAGTCGTCGATGAGCATGTTGGGCAGCAGCTGATCGATGCCCGACTTGCGGGTGGCCTCCTCGGCCGACGAGCAGACGTGCCGCGTGAATATGCTCATCACCTCGGGATCGAGCTGCGTCATCATGATCTCGAGCGTCTGATCGGGCTCCCGTTCGTTCATCGTCGTCGTAGTCGTCGTGGTCGGAGGTGCATCGTCGGTGGATTCTTGCTGTCCAGTGGGCTGCGATGCGGACGACGGCGCCGCCTCGCGATTCAGGGTGTAGAGGTACCAGCACTCGCTCTCCTCCGAGCCGAGACAGTAGGCCTCGCCATCTGATGATATAAGCGACGTCGTTACGATTTTAGCATTTTGTATTCGGCCGGCTTGCATCGTTGTCCGATGTACTTACCAGGGAAGAACGTGTCCAACAGAGTGACTTCCTCCTCGAAAGCTCGATGAGGGGCTATCTGCAGCTCCGGTCGTTTGTAATTCTTCCTCGAGTAAAACAAGTTCTGCGAGAAACAAGGGTATAGGGTGAAAAGAAGAAAAAAAAAAAATTAATTCATTGCATAATTTTGTCATCGTCGCGTTTACGACGCTATAAGCCCGCGATCGCAAGCTCGCAAGCTCCGTTTATTCTCGATTTTATTCTAGACGTTTCAATTTGACGCACGTCCATCCCCCTCGGAGTATATCTGTGCTCATCGAATACGGAGTGAAAGCGCACAATGCGTCACAAAAATAGAAATCCCGAGAGATAAGCGGCCCGCGAGCGAGCCATGAATGCACACGATATACAATACGCTATATATGGACTCGAGCAAATCGATAATATACAAACGAGCTACACACGGCTGCTGCACATGTATCATCTACCTTTTATACTCTCTCGCACACACATCAGTCAACAGCAGCAGTGGCACATGTGTGCATCAGGCACTAGGTCAAGTTATATAGTCAAACCCACCCCCCAAAGCAGAACCACCTCGTGCGCCACCACCACCACTACCACCACCACCTCCTGCTGCTGTTCCTCCTCACCCTTTCTGCACCCTCCTCCAGTTTCACCTTTTCTCAACTACGCAACAGCTGGCGGTGGCGTACATATCTCGCGCGCGTTTATAATTATCATCGCGACCGACGTTTGACGTTTTTCGAGATGCTCGCGTCCAGATTATAAAAGATGATAAATATATATTATATGCGACGCAGAAAATTGACACACGAAACAGGTGGTCGCGCGTTGCGATCTTATATATTCGATTGAAAAATTACCTCGACTTTGTCGAATCCGGTGTAGCTCTCGACCAGGTCCAGGAGGGGCTCCAGGCACTGGAGCGGCGTCGTCGTGCCGCACGTCTTCAGAATCAGCCGACGCTTCGAGACGAACATGCTGCTCTCGCTGCAGGAAAAAAAACAACAACAACGAACGCTCGTTATATATAAATCAATATTATTATTGAGAGATTAGATCATTATTTAGTTAATCGATCGTTTGTCACTTTACCGAAAAATCGCATTCTTTCGTATTCAACTCCGGGTAATCGAGACGCAATGAAATTGACGCGAGATCGAAAAACGGGAGACAAAAGTCGAGACGGAGTCGAGTTAAAGGAACACGGCGGCGCCAACGAATTGATACTTACGAATCATAAGGCTCCAATCGTTAACCCAACGAAGACGATGATACACTCGCACGGCTGCGCGTCTGGTCTTTGACCTTTTGGCGCAGCGTGGATCGAGAGAGAAAAGCCATTTGAAATCATTATTATCATCGGCTGCTGCACTCGGCGAGCACATGCTCGAAACGTGCACGCGGATGATGAATTGCATAATTCATCCGAAGACAGAGAGAGAGAGAGAAAGAGAAAGAAGAAAAGAGCAAGTGCGACGAGATAACGCGCCGCGCGCGCGATGACGAAGAGAGAGAGAGAGAGAGAGAGTAATCATCGCGGAAGAACCGCACAGCGCGAGCGATGCATTTGTCAAAATCAGCTGACAATGAGTGTCTATATAGTTGATCCAGCTTCGTCCAGATTCTTTTTTTTTTCTCATAGAGAAACAAATTACTTATTTGTTTAACTGGGTTTATTGCTGGCTGTGTGAAAGCGATACTATACGTACACAAGCCAATGAAATGCGTAAACAAAAAATAAAATAGCGTCGGCCAAGATAAGAATCGATTAAAAAAAATAATTTCACGATACTACTGTTTCATGGGGCTACAATCTCTTTGTTCTTTTAGAGATCGGGCCTACTTCTGGTTGGACTTCATTTACCAAAGGCGTCGAATTATAATATGCATTCGAGATTTTTCTAAAACTTTCGTCGGTCGTTTGAACGGAGAGAGAGAGAGAGAGCAGCACCGAAGCACACATAAACGTGCGGGGGGAATCGAAGCACAAATTGCGGCCTCGAGAATTTTGATCGACGACAATACGAGCACACTGTTACATAATACCTCGTATACATTTGACAGCTAAGCGAAAAAAATATTTACCCGCGCGCGCGAGAGTGAAAGCGATACAATTTTTTTTTTATTGCAGGCGTTATTAAGTGCGATGTGCTGCAAAGAGGAGGAAAAAAAAGCGCCTCTTAATATATAGCCGCGCCCAGCTAGCGTCGTATACACAGTGGAAGAATATTCGAGAAGCCGGCCGGCCGGCTTCGCGCCTCCTTCTTATCTGCGCCTCGTTTGTAATATACTTCACGCACGTGCGTGACACATTTGCATACGCACACCAACGCGGAGAGAGTGGGAAAAATGCAGATGTGTTTACCAAGTCCGCACGCGTGTGTGTTTGTGTGTCGGAATTTGGCTCTGCGAGTTGCGTTGCACTTTTACAGTTTCGACACGCGAGATCGTCGTCGTTACGCGAACGAAAACAAAAAATTATTTTTCATTTGCAGTGTACGTATACATATAATATTATTACGTGGCATAAGTCTGCGTTCGTTAATAAATCAATAATCTTTTGTCAAGCCTTACTGCAACCACAACTTAATGCTGCGTATACATAACTCGACGAATATAATAAACGCCCGAGCGCGGACAGACTTTGAATCGCTCAAGTTCAAGTGCAAAGAGCCGCCCCGCACACGAAATCTCGTTTGGTTTGTATCATGTATCCTAAGACGCGTATCTTTCGTTGCCGCCAAATTTTGGCGTTTAGAACGAACGGGAATTTGGCATCGATCGCGCTCGAAACGAGGAATTCATAAAAAGAGCGCAAAATGATAAATCGGCTGAAATAATATTTACCTGAGTACGTAAGCGTCGACCGAGTCGTTTCTGCAGAAGCTGATGATTTCGCAGCGCACTATTTTCAGCAGCGATTCCCATTTTTGCCTGAAATCAGATATTTAATACGTAAAAAATGCATCGTGGTGCGATATGAGAGTACACTTTCGTATAAGCAATTTTCGCTGTACAAAAGTTTATTAGAAAGTAACGAAAAGAAAGGAGAACGAAATAAAAATTCTTTATATAGCCATTGTTCGCGCGCGCCTGTCCTTAAAAAATCATACGCATGCAATAATTTATACGCTAGACAAGTGGAAATTGGCAATAATTGAGGTGCGCTTGGCGCGTGGCGCGAAAGAAAAGAAAAAAAAACGAGTTTTTCAACCTTGTTAGGATAACAAGAGAAGTTTGTGTGTGCCGATTATAATTGTGTGCTTGTTCGCGCGCGACGCAAGGTGCGTCATCGTATTTGCGATCGTCTGCGCGAGCCGTGTGCCTCGTGCAAAATTTCGAAAGACAAATAAATAAAATAATTCGGAGCTTATTGATCGTCAGCGCGAACGAAGTATTGGGTTACTTGCACGGAATAAGAAGTTAAAGAAAGAGAGAGAGAGAAATAGAGATATTGTATCCTAATTGGCCGATAGAAATGACGAGAAGCGGTATATAATATGTAGGAATCGCATCGAAGAGATAAAGTGGAGCTCGGCGATCAGCTTCGTCGACGAATTATTAAGTTTATAAAGCGACGAATGCGCTGACTAATGACAATAAATCTCTCTCTCTCTCTCTCTCTCTCTCTCTCTCTCTCTCTTCAAAGACGGATGTGCAAAAAGGGAGAGAGAGAGTCGTCGATCGATGAAATTCGGATCGTTGTATACCGCGTGTGTGGTGGCGTACCGCGACGTCCATGTATTAATAATAACGGCGGATTAATTAAAAAAAAAAAAAAGAAAGAAAGAAAAAAATCGCGAGCGATAAGCAGAGCACGGTGCAGTAGTAGCAGCGCCTCGCGGCGCACGATACACACGCGATAAGTTCAATAACTCGTGAAAAAGCTCCGCGCGTTTCGAACTGTAGTACAGTAGGCGCGCGAGGAGAGAAAAATTTCCATAGGCCTCGCCACTACGCAGAGCAGCGGGCAGACAGGCAGTCGGACGCACGAGGATCGACCAAGCTTACTATATATATATTAAATTGCGAGCGCAAAGAACACGAGACAGCTGCAAACGCGCGCGCTTCGAAAGGAAAAAAAAAAAAATTCCTGCGAGCTTCGTTCGAGTATGAAATTATGTTTTAAGCGTTCTCTCGCCACGTATAATATATAGTAGTAGGTCACACAAGCGATCTACGTCATACAGCTCGCCACGGCTATACTACGTATGTGACAGTATGTGTGTGTGTGCAGTGTGAATATACACAATGCATCGGGAAGAGAGAGAGAGTGCAGATGAGCTGTCGCGAGCTGTCATAACGGAAAACTTTTAACCGAGGATCAGGAGAGCTTCGGTAGGCGCTAATGCGTAGGAAAGAAAGAGAGCGACGAGCCGCAACAACTTGTTATATTAAACTCAAGCGAGAGAAGAGAGAGAGAGCCTTGAAAAGTAGGCAAAAAGCGTCGAGTGTCAGGTATATGGAATATTATTATGTACTGCGCTGCTGCTTGTGATCGATCTCTCTCTCTCTCTCTCAGTGCCTCGCGAAGTGCAGGCGCGAGGAGCTTGCGAAGTGGCGGCTCTCTCTCTCGATATTATCATCTTTGCGGGGTGAGAATTCAAGAGAGCTTGCGGTTGTCGCGCGCACCTCGTGTGCGTTCGATCGTAGATAGAGGTACGCAGCGCAATATGAGCGACATCGATCAGCTGCTGCGGAGCTGACAGCTCGACCTCTCTCTCTCTCTCACCTGACAGATGCGCTAATAGACAATTTCGATGTATTGCATTGACGCGTAGAGGTGCCACATTATATATATGTACAACGCGATGTGCGTGACACACCCTCTCTCCCTTCGGTATATCGCATGTATAGTAGCAGTGCTGCTACTCGTCAAGCGATCAAGGTCAAGCGACGCTCGCACGCGAACGACTAAATCTAGTGACTATAGCACAAGCAAAAGCAACAACAACAAAACTACAAACTATACAAAGAACGAATGAAGTACCTGGGTATTATCCGCAAATCGTGTTTGGACTCGATCTCCAATTTCTGTTGCTGCTGCTGCTGCTGCTGCTGCGACGTCTCTTTCTTGTTGTGATTGTTGTTGACGTTGGTGGAGAACCAAATCTCCAGGAGCTTTTCCACTCCCTCGAAGAACTGCACGCTCATGATTTCGGCGCCGGCCTCCACGTCGCCGTCGCTGCCCTGCTGCTGCTGCTGCTGCTGATCCATCTCCAGCTTTTTATTATTGCCCTCCTCTTCCATCGACATCATTCTATATCTCTTCTCTTTCTTTAATTCTTTATTTGTTGTTCTCTCTTACTCTCTAATTCAAACGGCCCAGCGGTAGCGAGGATTGCAATTGTATTTGTTTACCTTACAGGATGTCCGAGCTGCGGAGGGACGACCGATGTACTACTACTACTACTGCAGACGACGGCACTTTTTTCTCTCTCTCCCCTCCCCGTGTCTCGAAGTGGTGCGCGTATATATAATAGCGCAGCAACCCTCGCACTCGGAGCACAATATACGACACACACTTCTCTCGGTCGCAGCACGCACTTGCGCCTCTTTGTATATGCGATTCTATCCCCGTTCGAGGAAGTCAGCGAATTATATGCGACGCGAACCTTCTTGTTTTCTTCCTTCTTTGAATATCGTCGAACTGGACAAAAAAGCACGTGTGTAGACGTTACACTGTATATAGAAGGAGCGTGCGAAAGAGACGGAGAAAGGGAGTGCAGAAAAGCTTGTCGAGACTCGTCTGCCTTTTGGTGTGTATTATAAGCTGCTGTACGTGTGTATGCAGACAAGCGGGGATTCGTCTGCTGCTGCTGCCGAATCAAAGTAGTAGTAGTAGTAGCAGTATACCTTTGGCTCCTTTTTCGCCTCGATCAACTTGACACTCGGCGACTTGAATATTTCCGTTCTCTGAGACGAGCAACGCTTCAACTTTATGCACTTGCAAACCCTGCACTACGTGCGTTAATTTATCGTTGCACAGTTTCTTTCCAAGTATGCTGTTGCTGCTGCACGCCTTCTCTCTCTCTCTCTCACTCTCTATGTATATGTGCGTCTGTGTCTCCCTGCGTGCCCCTGCAACGACTCTACGTACTCAGTAACGTGACTGCGTATGTGGTGTGCGTAAAAAGTGCGATATGCAAAGGGATACAATAGATTGAGTTACGACAATCGATTATCACACACACACACACACACACAAAACAATAGCCGATTATACTGTATATACTGTATAGCGCACTTACTTGAGGAATGTGTCAAACGCGAGAACAATTAAATTCTATAATAATCGATACAACGGAATTAACGAAGATATCACCCCGTCGAATCGATCGAATCGGCAAGTGTAATATGACGAAATTCGGAGTTGAAACAGTGCGATTACAAACGAAAGACAAATCGTTCAAATAAACCGTGTCGTCGAAAACTTTTTTTCTTCTTTTTTAACTTTTTTTATATCTTAATTTTTTGTTTCGTTTCGTTTCTCGTTTGTTTGTTTTTTTTTTTTTCTACACGCAGAACTTCTATGTTTATTATATATATGTGTATATCGCGCGCGCGCGGGGGGGCCGAGAGACTGAGTTACAACTGCGCGGGCAGCTACTGCTCAACTGACGCAGCGACTCGCGAGCTGCAAGCGGTGGAGCTCTCCTCGAGCAGTCTAGTCTCTCCTCCGCGAGAGAGAGAGACAATATACGAAAAACTTCGCTGCTGCTGCTGCTGTGCCTCCGCCGCGGCGCGGAGCAGACCGCGGAGAGAGTCGTCGAGCGCAGCTGCAGATTTTCAGCAGCAGCTCCAAAAAAAGCGAGTAGGGATAGGGAAGTCTCGCCTCGCACTGACACACGTATCAGAGAGACGAATGTATGTATCTCGTGTGCGCCGACGTGAGATCCGCTGAGTTCTGACCTGACTGTGTATACTCGGACTCTTCACTTGGATATATAAATGCCACACAACAACTGCAGCTTTTGGCTAATTGTCAATTGTAAAAAACAGTCGCTGTGATCGCACCCCCGCTCATTGCGCCGGCGCCGGCTCCGCGACTGACTCATTACTTGGCGCGCCCCGCCAAATTCTAATATAATCGCGGACTTTTATCAGCAGCGCCTTGCACTCAGCATCTCGATCTCTCGCAATAAGAGGAAAATTGCCGGACGCAACTCGACGCACGGAGAGAGAAAGAGAGCGACGGCGATAAACTTCGCGCGCGGGAATAAATCGTCAAGTTCGCTAATCGAAGCTCCAACGACGATAATAACGCTCTGACAGCATAAGAGAGCGCGCAACTTCACTCGTGGATTGCGTGTTCGCGAGTAAAATTGTGCTTCGTTTCCCTCCCCACCGTCCCACTTACTTATGATGTATCGCTCGAACGATTCCCTCGAACGTCGATTGACCGAAGAACAAAAAAAACAAAAAAAACAAAAAGAGTAAACGTTTAACTCGTGTACCTACGTCGGCGATTCCTTATCCGAAGCGACTGCGACTAATTTGTCGAATGTTTCGCCGCTTATAATTATAATTATAGCGCAATTGTCGCTCGCTAGATAATGCACTTTTAATTCTGTACAATTGAGCCGATAAAACTTGGCGTTCTTCGGGTAATTTTTGCTCGTCGGGCGAAAGAACAATTATTGTTAACGAATCGTTGGTTTCGTGAGTAACATTTTTATTGAAATTTATGATTGAAAATGTTTACACGTGTATACAATATTATATACAGTTCATATTTACAATGATAACTTATATACAAAACTTTTATTCAATAATAAATAAAAAAACCTAACTAAGCAGTTTTATAAACCGAGCACTTCTTCACTTCTTCTTTCCTCCTTTGTTATTGTTTTTCGCGTTTTTCTTCTCTACCGCACCGGCCAGCGGCTTCTTCTCCCTCGCGTCCAAATCGCACTTGACCTTCTTCACGAGGGCGTCCTCGGTCATGGGCTCGATTATCTTGCCCATCTTGGTCTTGACGTGCGGTAGTGTGAGCTTGGTGAAGGTCTTCTCGGGCACGAATTCGCGGCCGATCGGCGCCCTGATGCTGGCCTCGAAGTCCTTCACGGCGTTGTAGGGGAAGGGCAGGTCGTTGACCATGTGGCGGCGAATTTTGGGCGCGTTCTCCTCGAGGATGACGACGTCGCCCTTGTTCTCGTCGCGACGCGGCGCCACCTTGGGGGCTTTGAAGATGAAGCGACGACGCTTGCGACGCGACACCTTGATACCCGGGCCACCCCAGCTACCCCAACCCGGCAGAGTCAGATCGATGTCTTGTGGTTGATTCTTTTTGATCTGAAAATTAAATGGTATCGTTAAAACAATTATCCACGAAAATTATAGCGTTACAGCGTGTATAAAATTAAATTTTCAACGTACCTCTGCAGCTTTATCTTTTCTAAAGTCACGAGCTAAATCAGTATCGCGGAAAGCTTGAGTAAATCTTCTTTCGTCTTCCCTGTTGGATACGTACTCGTTTTCGTCTTCGATGTCATCGAGTACATCTTCCTCGTCGGTATCGTCGGGCAGCATCGTTTTCATAATTTTAGGTTTAATTATTTTATTCTGATCCAGCGTAGTGTTTTCAATTTTCCTTTTCGTTGTAACCTGATTGATTACTGTTTTAATCGCATCTACGTCACGTTCCTTTTCATCTTCTGATTCGTCCATTGGCTTATCTATTTGTGGCCTAAGGACCCGCTGATTTTTTAAACCCAGTTTTTCGAGATCTTCTACCGAATTGTCCTTTGACTTCGCTTCTGAATTTCCATCCTTCTTCTTATTTTTTTTGTTTTTCGTCTTTTTCTCTTGTACCTTTTCGGTTTTAGATTTTTTATTTTGGGTACTTTCATTTGCTGTTGAGTCAGTCTTTGATAAAGATTTCTTTTTATTTGAATTACTAGATTTGGTAGTTTCCTCTACTGATTTGACCAATTTTTTTGGACTTTTCTTTGATTCGATCTCTTCTTTTTGTTTTTTGGTTTTTTTCTTTTTACCTTTTTTTGTGGAAGAAGCATCTGTCACACATTCAGCTGAATCACTGGTTTCTACAGTTTTTTTTTCAACGTCATTGGTATCTACACTTTCTTTTTCAACATTATCGGTCTCCATAGATTCTTTTGTTACATCAACACAATCCACACTTTCTTTTTCACTATTTTCACTGTCTTGCTCTTCATTTTCTTTTGTAGCTTCAGCTTGTTTTTTATGTTGTTCTTCCCAATATTTTCTATAATGACCAATAAAAGCATCAACTTCTGATTCTGATGGCTTGGCCTTGGCATTCCAAGGATTATCAGTTTCTGTTGTTTTTGTAGGGGCATCTTCTTGAACATTCTCATAAACAAAATCTTCATCATCACTATCATCAGTTTTCAATTTTTGTGTTAATTCTCTGCTAATTGCTAATTGTTCAGCTAAAACTTTACGACTCTGGAAAATACAGGAATAATATGTAATGAACATGATTATTAAAGATTCAAGAATGTGATGAAGAAAATTCTTACCTCGCTATCATACTTTGCTCTAATTTGTTTATTTTTAGCCCATTGACCAGTGCTTTTGTGTCGCAAAGTCATGCGCTCATGAGCTCTAGCTTT
This sequence comes from Trichogramma evanescens, assembly GCA_902732785.1. Taxonomy (NCBI): domain Eukaryota; kingdom Metazoa; phylum Arthropoda; class Insecta; order Hymenoptera; family Trichogrammatidae; genus Trichogramma; species Trichogramma evanescens. The sequence goes on along the minus strand of CACVKI010145370.1, from coordinate 30,792 downwards.
ATCAATTAAGTCAAGTTTTTCTAAAGCTGCTTCCGGGTTTTTGTTTTTCAACTCTTCAAATTCCTTTATTTGCTGCTTTGTTTTTGCTTTTCTAGCTATTCTATGGTATTTTTTACTTTTTATTTTCTTGGTTCTTCGAGCTTTGGAAGCTAGATAGCTCTAAAAAAAAAAGGATTTGATTTACATTAGAATATATGATTATAGATTTAAAATTTTAAAGCATTAATAGCAATTATCTTACTTGCTGTGCTCTCAATTTAGCAGCTTCACTCCTCTGTTCCAAAATTTCTGCTAATGTCAAAGAATATTTGTCTTGGGTTACTGGCTCTGGTTGTTTGGGAGGATCAATTTCTTCTAATTTTTTCTCTAAATCAGTTTTCAAAACAAATCGATTTGCTATTTCAGATGGTTCCATTTGCATAGAATTTTCTTTCAAAGGAAACTTGACAGACACTGCTGTTCTTTGATGCGCAACAACTCCAGCCCATTTATTCAATGTTTTTTTAGCATTTTCAAAGCCTACTTTACGCTTTACCTAAAAGTAGAAAATAATAATACAATAAAAAATGTCAATAAACGATAAATAGACAATCCAATAGAAATTAAAATGAGTTTTGTACACACCCTATCAGCTGCTGGTTTTTCCAAAGGTTTCGGTAATGTTTTGGTTGTTGTTCTAATAGCTTTAATTTTTTTCTTGAGATCATGCACGTTTGCTTTGGACCCCAGAGCTTTAACAAGTTCTTCAGCCGTCACAAGATTTTTGTCTGACACACTGGACTTAACTAAATGAAACTCTGAGGCAATGGTACTTGTCTCGGTCCTGGTAGGCTTTCGAATCCTTATAAAAAAATATAAATTACATAAATTACAATGAACCACATTTTGACAATCATAACCTAGTTAGAATGCTCAATTACCTCAGCTGGGATTGTTTAGATTTTTCTTTCTTCGCAGTCTTCTCATCATTTTCTCTGAGAGCCATGATGAAGTGTTTATGGAATTATTCTGATATCGAAATTAAATAAAAAAATGTTCTTCAATTAGTGTAAACGGCGAAAGCAAAACAAATGAATGAGTTTACACGTCGCAGCAGACCGGCGAGAAGCAGCCACACGTGCTCGGTGCTTCAGTCAGAGAACTGTGCAGCTAACGACACCTACGCTCTCATGTAGAACAAACTCCCCTCTGCTGCTATTGACCGATGGTCAAGTGACAAGTCATATAGTGGGAGAAACTTATCGAGATACAAATATTTTGACATTCGAATAGGACTTATTAGAAGAATTCTGGGAGTATTATCCTGCAGAAAGAATTAAAAATTTTCAATAAAATTGTAAGATCGGCTGAAAATAAAATTAACTTTTTCTTTTATTTGGGAAATTTTAAATCCTGAAGTACCGACTATTGGCGTTACTTTTGCCATGTCATAATTATGTACACGCAGTAGCCAGTAACCCGCAATCCGCACCGTAAAATATTAGGTACACAGCATGACAACAAGACGATGTAGCTAGGCAAATCGCGAACTGTCGTCCGCGATCCGGCTTGTTTTGTACGAAAAGTAATCAAACACAATTTATAGGTCGTCCAAGTTCTTTGTTTTGAAAGTTTCATGAACAATTATCAGTAAGTGTGTCATTGAACAAATGGATCCGATGTTGTGATGCTTCTTAGTTAAAGATTGCATTTTTTCGTGAACCAATACAATAGAATTGATATATTTTCAAATTTTTACCCATCGACATAACCTTTGATGTTTATGATTTTTCGTTTAGAAAGACTGATTGGTGATTTATAAAGATGATTCCTTACATATTGATTTTGGCAACACTCCTAAGTTTAAGCGAGGTCTGGAATGTTTTTCTCATTAAGTTTGTAAGTATGATTTGTTTGTCATAGATTGTTTTAGTTACGATTAAAAGTAAAACCATTATAATTATTTTTGGTTATTGATTTTTAAAACAGATATTATCCTGGTGTTTTAATCTCTCCGATGAGGATCACGCTACTAGAGCAGAAATGTTGGATCTTAAAACCCAAATGAATAGTATATCAATGGTAGACGAATTTGCCAAATATGCTAAATTGCAGAGAAAATATAATAAGTTGAATGATCAGCTCAAAGATAAATGTATGTATCTAAATTAACAAAGTATTGTTTTGGATTCTGTTCTCAATATAAATTTTTATGTTTTTATGATTACAGTGAATGATAACACTCAACAAAGGCTAAAAGTAAGGTTTTTTCTCAACTTTGGTCTTAAGACATTTACTGTAAGTAATAAAAGAATTTTAAATTTTTTGTGCAATGAATTTGATATACAATTTGAAATGTATGATTTGATCAGATACTAGTCTCAGCAATTTTGGTGTTCATTTATCGATACGAACCAGTCATACGGTATTCAGAAGGCCTCTTTTTCCCCTTTGAATCAATTCTCAGTTGGCCTACAGGACAAGAAAACTGCATTTCTTTACCTATGTGGATGTTTGTAGTAAGAACTAGTGTATCAAAATTTGGAGCAAAAGTGTCTTAATTAACTTCAACATGTTTTATTTGTTGTAAATAAATGTACAAACGAAATTTTCATTTGAAAATATAAAGAAAAAGAAGTTATTATTATCATTAAAAGTTCATCAATACATATATTTTATTCAATTAATTAATTTATTTCGAATGAATACCCATTATTTATTAGCAAAATGGCATATATTTCATAAAAGCATTAATAACATACATAATAAGTGAACAGAAGATTCTTCTTACAATTTTTGTTCAACAAGAATTTTTAGTCAACAAAGAATACAATAATGTTGATTTTATGCTTTTCAGAGTTTTCAATCCAAATATTAAACTTTATTTAAAAAATTCTTAATTATTCATGATTTTCAAGTTCCTTCCGTAAGATAAATCAGTTATAAATTTTAATTTTTTTGAAATTTCAAACATCTGACACTGTTGACACTGATTAAAATAAACTTAGAATACAAATATTCAATCATTTTAAACCCACTCATCAAGATTACTTTGAAACCACTGATAAATTTACCCTATCGATTGAAAAGTGATTTCATTTTGAATAGCACACATTGAAAAATCTATACATTTGAAAAAAATTCAGTTTATTTTTCAATAAGAGATAACTTAATTCATGTTATATGGTTAAAGTGTGCCAAAATTAAGTTTTCTGACTGTGCAAATGATTTATTTTTAATGAGCGCATATTGTAAGGAACATTAATGTGAGTTTTCAAATATAGATGGGAACACTTTCTTTGTACTTAAGTACACATGTATATCAACATAAAAGGTATCATCCACACCTTTTTCAAAAATACTATAGAATTTACTGGTAACAAAGTGCTTTTCATGTATTGTAATTTATTACCTCACGGGAATTTTTTTATTTTTTTTTAAGAAATATTAGTTCATTAATTTTAAAATATATTTTTAAACATTCAGTTATGTTTAAGACTATTGATTAATATTTATTGTTAGAGAGTGAAATTTAGTTAAAATTGATGATCCACGCAGAACTGTTTTTTCCATGTATGTAAGAGTACAAGGATTTTCATACAATTTCTTTTATTTCAAATAAATACTTATGAATTCAAATAAAACCAATGTATGATGAAGCAGCCTATCAGTTTTTGAATTCTAATATTCAAAGTTAACGTATGTGATACTTTTGATATTACAGTTAATAAATGGTAATTTACTCACATTACATTCCTTAAATCACAAAAAATATTTTTAAAAAATAATTACATCATCTTCCACACCCCGTCCCTTATACTTTACATAAAATTGGTTGCAAATTGTGCGGAAATAAAATTGTAATATTGCTTTCTATTGATCATATAAAAATTACGTAGATTCATGAGAATGTTCCTGAAATATTTTTCGACACAAATTGAAAATCATTTCAGAAAAAAAGCTAACTTGCGGTTTTGTGGTATTTATTTCGTCAAAGAGTTTTACATACTCAATGCATTTATTCTTGATTATTCATTATTTAAACTTAAATACAAATACAAAATATTACGAAGCTCAAATATGATGATATAATTAAATATTTAATGTAGAAAGATCGATAACAATAAGAAAACAAAATTTTAAAGTCTTTTTAAATTTTACTGCATCAATTGAGAGATTATAATGAAATGAAAATAAAAAATAAAGTCTAAACAATTTACAAAAACAAGCGAGATGAATTTGATAAATATCAAAAGTAATTTAAATTGAGAAATTTCGTCAGTTGGAAAGTTGATTAAAAAAAATTTAATTTATAACGCATCGAAGTGAGACGAAATTTATGTTAAATAAACTTTTAAAAAACTAAATTATAATCAAGTACCTTTAAATTGTCGTGTTTACACGTAAAATATGAAGAAAATCTTGGCAGATAAATTATTTTGAACCGAAAACTTATGTTTTGGTAATGTCCATAGGACAACTGCCCATAGGATTTGCCTGTGCGGTGGGCATTGATGGACCTCCTGGGCTCACCAGAGTTGGCGGAATTGCCGGCTTGACAAATCTATCTGTTGCACGTCTATTTGATGATCCCAGGACGTGACCCTTTTGAGAATGAAAAATTAAGTTTAAAATCCACAGTTATTAGTAGTAAATTTAATTTTATACAACTTACTCCTTGCGGAGGTGAACTTCCACCAAATGACATATTAGTTGGCTGTCCACAAGCATAACAACGATTAGCATTCAAGTTCTCACGGTATGTTGAACCAACCAAAAGAGTTCCTACAGAATTAAAATTTACATAATACAATGGACACTTAAAGTTAGTTAATTTAATTATTTAATTAATTACCAGGACTTAATGGTCTTGAACAGCTGGGTGAAGGATTATATGGTACTGGGCTAGATACAGCTCTTGCCCTATTACCTCCACCTACTATGCTGTGCACTGATTCATTGTAATGACGTTCTTCTTCCATTTCCAAGCTATAAAATTTAATAATTCAATGAAAATTGCATACTTTAAATTGACTGAAAACTCTTATTATGATCTGGATTTTACCTAGATTCAGACTCCGATAAATGCCTGCACAGAGCTTCACGTCTTTCCACTTCAAGTTGCAGTTTTCTTTGGAGTCTAATATTCTCCTCACGAACGTGTTTTTCTTCATTGACGTATCTTTGCATTTTTTCAGTATCTGAAAGTAAAAATTGAAAATTAAAAATTGAATCATAGTTCAAGATTAAAGTGATATAAATACATACGCTCTTGTTGTGACATTAAAAGTGTGTGTCTCAATCTGGCGACTTCACTTCTCAAGTGTTGGATATGTGAAGTAAGATTAGTTGCAGTGTCTCCATTGTTCAAGTCTCTGGGTGAAGTAGGGTCTGATACAGGTTGATCTAATTTAATTTGAAGAGATCTTTTTTCAGCTTCAAGCTTATCCATTCGCTTCCATAATTTGTTGACTAAGGCCTCTTGTTCTTGCTCAAGTGTATTTTCCAATTCAACTTTTTCTCTTCTCAACTGTTCCAAATTTGATTGTTTTGCTAATGTTTCAGCCTCTAATTTTTCAATTTTCCTCATCAATTTGTTGACCAAACACTCCTGTTCCTGCTCCAAAGTTTGTTCCAATCTGCATTTCTCTTGACGCAGCTGATTTAATTTTTTGGACAAGTCGTTTGTCAGGCACTCTTCTTCTTGTTCATAATGATGAGCCAGAGTTTCTTTTTCTTTCTTCAAAGCTTGAATTTTTTTCAGCAAAGTATTGCTGATGAATTCTTCTTCTTGTTCTGCTTTTGCTTGCTATTTTCATAAAAAATAAATAAAAGTCCATTTTATTTCAATGAATTGTTGCAGGCATTATTTGTTGATAAAAAGAAATGAATGAGTGTAAGAACAATGTTATGTTGAGTCATACTGCATCATTGTCATCAAATCCAATTTATTTAATAAACAATATTCTATCATGTATACTCATTATCAGAAAGAAAATTGATGCTATTAATGAACAAAGTATTTAATCTGTATCATTGACAAAAAAAGGCATTCATTGCATGATTGATGAAGTTGTAAAAATAAATAAATAAGACTCATCCATCCATGACAAATGAACAAAAAAATCACAGAGCTTCCTCGATGAGGAAGCAAAAACTAAATTCAAATTACTGAGGCAAAAAGTAAAACATTGAAATATTTCACGTTTGCAAAAAAAATTGCGACAAGACGATAATCAAAAAGAAATGCCTCAAAAAGAGCGGATTTAAAGGTCTCGAGAGTCGACGATTATATACATGCAACAAAAACAAAACTCACGATGATAACGGAAGCCTGGCGGAGATTTTTGTTCTCCTCCTGGAGCGCCTTAACCCTGAGCTTGTACGTCTCCAGCTCGACCTTGAGCACGCGATTGTGCTGCTGCAGGGACTCGATTCGCTTCTGGAGCTGCTCCCTGGTCACCGGCGACGGGGGCATCATTATCGGGCCCCCGTCGATCGAGCTCGAGTCGCTTTCCGATGCGCTGTCCCGGTCGGCCATGGCACTCCAACTTTTTTGTATATTATGTACCCGTGTATTATATCAGCAGCTACTTACTCAACTGCTGCAAGGCTGTGCGGGGTGGTCTGTCTGTGTCTCGCACGCAGGGCATACAGCGCAGCACACGTGCAAACAATAGGCCGGGGATACGCGAGGCACAACAGCACAGGTAAAAAGCAAGTCGGAGCAACTGTATGTTATATCGGTCGCGACGACTGCGAATTATTGTTGTTGTCGTCGTGTGTGTTATGTCGACGGGGAATCGAGATCAAAGCCGGTACGACTCGCCTGGGAAAAAATGCTCCGTGTTTTTCGCTCTGCCGTCAATGATCGGAACTGGGCAAGTGTACTAACAAAACGAGACGGGGATCTAGGGAGAGTCGAGGGCGGCGGCGGCGACAGTATCAAGTTATATTATATAGCAGCAGCAGCAGCAGCAGCAGCAGCGGCGGTGGCCTCGACGAGCGCGCCTGGAGCCAGATCAGCTGTTCGGCAAATTCGCAGTTTTCCCTTTATATATATGTATATAAAATTGATTGTAGGCAGCGAGAGACGAGAGCGGGTTGGTCGGATGGGATGCCCGGTTAGCGCAACTGCAGTACAGCATTAACGCGCACGAAACCTTGAGCGCCCGTGAAGCGGCAGCATCATCCGTGCCTGTACATACAACGATATACCTACACGATATGAGTTTCGAAAAACTGCGAGGAAGGAAGGGGAAGAGCTCCGAAAGAGAGAGAGCACAATGTGTTAGGCGCGTGCAGTTTTATTAAGCAAACATTTTATTTGCGACGAGTTGGGCGCGAAACTTTTGACGATAGAATTTCTCTTTGATTATAAATCGGTTTATTCCTTTGAAATAACATAGTAGTCTATTGGCTTTCTGACATATAAATCATAAATACTAACACAATTTTATAACTGTAAGTGTAACATGATACTTAACATTATTAACAAGTACTTCTTGGTGACACAAAAGTAGAATAAATTTTTAACCGATTTTCGGACTAAAAATTTTAAAAGGTGCATTTTTGCCAGCAAACAGCATTAATAAATGTAGGTATTAAAAATAATTCCCTTGATTATTGTACGCTCAATTTACACAAAATTAATTTTGATAGAAAAATTAAACAAATAAATCATTACTTTTTCATTTTACATTTGCGATGGTTTTGATTTTAGTAAATAAGTGATCGATATACGTTTTGTAATTAACTGGTTGAATAGACGCGATGGTAGCTTTTAATCTGTTTTCATCCTGTAATTTGTTAATAAACAAATTAATTAAGAGGCATATTAATGGTAGGAAAGATATTCGATTCAATATTTTACTCACATTATAATTTTCCAATCTCATACGCAATTTAAAGATGTAGGATTTGAATGCTGCTTGTCCAATTTTTTCCATGTATTCATCATTATTTTTTTCTTTCAATTCTCCCAATTCTTGCGCGCCAGCGTTCACCAACATTTCAGCTTCTTCATTAAATGCAGTTGCCCATTGATTTCCAGACGAGTCGACCAAATTTGTCTATTTCAACAATACAGCAATGAAAATTATAAAAATGTTTAATTAGCCTGGAACGACGAATTTTGACGATACTTACGCTTGCCAATAATCGGTAGGTAAAGTTTGGATAATCTCTTTGACATTTTTCGCACTTGTACATTCCATTACTTTGATCAACAACTTTTTTCTTGCAACCATCTGATGGGCAAGATTTGTAAAGCGCATTTTCAGCTTTAATTAAGTGCACAGTAGCTTTGGTAATAAACATATTTGGGCAATCTGGGTGTCCATATCTATTTTCTTGAGCTTCTTTGAATGTAGCCCAAGGACCATTCATGCTACCACCTCCAGTAGTTTTGGAAAGTGATCGCGATTCTTCAGAAGAACCAACAGATTTGAACCAGCCTCTCAATCTATGAAAAAAAATCATTCGTTCAAAATAATTTGATCCTGAAGAAAGCATTACATATATTGATTACAATCATCAACTTTACTTGTGAGCTTGTGGTAGATCAGGATCAACTTGAAGCATAGATGAGCCAACCAATGATAAAGATTTTCCTCCCATGAATTCACCAATTTTTGCTCCTTTAATGGCAATAACGGGATTCGAAGATCCATCAAAATCAACAGCTTGGTTTCCCCACAGCGTAACAGTTATCTGTAATTAGTCATCATTAAATTTATTTTATGCAAAAACTAAATTTTGCAGATCATCAAACTACAAACCATATCATTGTTTTCATCTACAATTCCAACATCTCTCTTTTTCAATTCTCTTCCAGTGGTTTTGGCAGTGAAAGTTTGAACATCACTCACAGTTTTTGCAATGCCCAAAACATCTGAAGTAAGTTAATGCATAAAGTAAAAGTAAATATACCAATTTAAATATTTTATTATGCGAAGACTTACCAACTAATTCATCTTTTTGCTTGCCTTCAAGAGAACCAATGGTAGCAAAGTTAAATTGAATGGTAGGTATATCTTGTGATTCTTCATTACAAACAACTATTTCTGAATCTTGACTTAATGTCATTTCATAGTCATTCCTCAAATTATTGTATTGTTTATTTGCTGGTTTCAACTGACAGCGAGAAATATAATAAACTTTTCCTATCTCAATCATATCATAAAATTTATCACATTGATCTCGAAAACCAGTACATCTAATTTCACCAGATTCATCCACTAAATCCATGCTGAATAATTTTCCTTCTCCTCGAGAATTAGACCAAGTTCTTATTGGGGATTTGAAAGATACGCGAGCTTTAATAACCCACCTAAAACCATCAAGATTAGGCTATTAAATATCAAATACACAATTCTTGATTTTTATAATTCTTACCTATTTTGATAAGGACTGAGAGCATCTATGCATGTAGAAGCAATACCATTATTAATAGATTCATTCAAGGAACTAGGTTTAGCAGCAGGTTTGGCAGCTGGTTTTGAGGCGTTATTTTGAGGTGGAAGATTGGATGCATTGACAACTGGTGGTGTCACACTGCTGTTTGCTGAAGCAGATTCTTCAGGTTTTGAAACATCTGAACTAACATTCCCTAATACTTTTCCTACCTCTGAACCAGGTTTAAGTACTTCAATGTTCAAAATTACCATTACTCGCCTTAAATACAAGTTAAAAAATAATTAACATGTATTAATGAAAATTTTTAAAAGCTTGACCACGCTTACTTCTGAGAGCCTCCATTGTTGACCATGCTGATGGCATAACGCTTAATTTGAACAATAGAATGTTCTGACAAGCTGTTATTGGTTATAAGATGATTCAGCTGGGTTGCCAGCATGGTAAATGAATTAGACTTGACTCCATCAGAAACCAAAAGCCGGTATCTTTCACCACTCGATGAGCTTCCTAGTTTTTTATGACCCTGATGAACATACATTTTTTCAATTAATAATTACATGGAAAATGCGTGTTATTGCGCAAAAAGTGTCATCTTACCAATACTTGGAAGATCGGTTCATCGACTTCGTCACCGTTCATGATACGCTGTAAAAATCAGTTTTACTGTCATAAGAAATGTTTTCGATTGTAATTACAGTTGAATTTTTTTCAAAATATCAACTCTTAACAAATGTACGAAACAAAAGGTAACGCAAAACTACTATAACCACAAATGAGACGGCGCATCAAAATACTCACGTCCAAAGCTCCTTCGGATAGTCTTGGCAGCATTTTTGATATTCGAGTCAAGCAAATGTGCGTCACCAATCAGTGTAGTTACAAAGAATCGAGTATCAAAAGGATTTTTTCCTAAAAAAAAGTTCCAAAAATTGGTGGATTAATTTCTCTGTGTCAAAGTTACAACTTGGTGCTGCCGAGTTCCCGCCAATGCAAACAGATGCGCAACCATTTGGGGGAACAAAGTCCTCTGAATTTCAGCCGTTTCTTCAGTTAGGCGTGCAAATGCACGAATAATTTATATTTTATATAGCTGCTTTTTTCGAATCGCCCATTGTAATTACAAACGGATAATTTATATCCCAACACTAAGTGGTTTTTTTCGAATCGCCCATTGTAATTACGAACAAATAATTTATATTTTATATAGCGTTTTTTTTCGAATAGCTCATTGTAATTACGAACAAATAATTTATATTTTATATAGCGGTTTTTTCGAATCGCTCATTGTAATTACGAACGAATAATTTATATTTTGTGTAGCGGTTTTTTTGACTCGCCCTTCGTAATTACGAACAAATAATTTATTTTTATACATCGGTTTTTTCGAATCGCTCATTGTAATTACGAACAAATAATTTATATTTTATATTAAGGTTTTTTCGAATCGCCCTTCGTAATTACAAAGGAATAATTTATATTTTATATAGCGGTTTTTTTCTAATTGCCCTTTGTAATTACAAACTGTTTTCGATATTATGTAGACAAATGTAATTACATTAGGTTTTCGAATATTTTTACCCCGAATTTTCAATGAAAATTCCCGTTCAAGCTGTAAAGGAAATTATTAAAACCTTTTTTAAAATTATACTTTTGCGGAAGCACTAGTTCAAAAGATGTAAATCCGAATGTATCTACAATTTTCGAATATTTTTATCACGAATGCTTAAAGTAAGTTCCTGCATAAACTGGAAATTACCCTAATGTAATTGCAATTGCAAAAATCAAACATCAAAATAACGTCGTTATAGTATACGCTCCGGTCATACAGCGCTGGTGTCTCCACTGGGCACTGTCATTCTTTGCCTAAAGACTTACTGTAAGTACCGCTTATTGTTTACAAGTTACAACTTGTCTGCACCTGCAGTTTCCCGTTGCCGCTTGATAAATTTATCGAAAAATTCCAGGAAATCGACTTTAATCATTTTGTAACTCTGCAATCTTATTTGTCAAGGTACGTAATAAACAAGAGGGTTATTTTATAAAAATTCATCGGTACTGATATGTCAGTGAGGGGAAAAGTTGTAATAACCTTCAAAGAGCAACAGTAATTTAATGAAATTGTGTGTGTTTTTTAACTTTTCAGATGAGTCGCAAAGAAGCTTTGTCACAATTCATTCAACAAATTCACGGACGCCCTGTGGTTGTCAAACTCAACAGTGGAGTTGATTACAGAGGTATGATTACTATTATTAAATATTAAATGAGATATCACTAATGTCAAACATGTCTTGATTGTGTGAAATTCTTCATTTCAGGAGTTTTGGCATGTTTGGATGGATACATGAATATTGCTTTGGAACAAACTGAAGAGTATGTCAATGGTCAATTGAAAGATAAATATGGCGATGCCTTCATCAGAGGAAACAACGTCTTGTATATAAGTACACATAAGAGGAGGGCCAATTAAATGATTTCAATATGTTAATTGTATTATATTAGTAAAATACATTTATTTATATAATTTTATACTTCTAAATATCAACAAAACCACTAAATGCATTGCGCATTATTTTCAATAAAAATGTCGTCTACAACTATAAAAATTCTATGTTTCTATTGTAATGCATTTCTAACATCCTTAACTTTTATAAAAACTATGAGAATCTTCACACTAAGTCATTGTTTGTTTGTTTTTTGTATAAAAATTTTCATGGAATTTGAGTTTGCTGAGAATCAGCGTGAGCCTGCTCCACCAGTGCTACTTCCTGAGCCATCAGTCTTTCGAACGCCTCGTCGTTGAATTGTTCTCTCATCTCTGCAGTCTGCCTTAAGTCACTTTCAGTCCTCATCAAACTTGGTAAGGGCTCATCGTCTTCTGGATCCTCCTGGATGATCTCATTTGGCTGTATATCGTCAGAAGTTATCATACCGGTTCTGTACTTCTTGAGATGAACTTGCAAGTCCTTCTTGAAGCCCAGAGTCTCGCACTTGGCCAAGAAGTCATCGAAGTCGTACTTGGGGAACATCCTGTAGGCCCAGTACTCTAGCCTCTTCATCACTCCGTCGAGATCTTCAGCCTCGTGTCCTTTACCCTTGAACTGAAAGCCCTCGTACAATTTCTCGATTGTGTGAACACCCTTGGGTCCTCTGAGCCTCTCGGAGTTCAAAACCATCATCTTTCTCGTGCCCTTCTTCTTGACGGGCACGGGTTGGGCGTCCTGGTTCTCGTCGGCCGCCGCCGCATCGTCGTCACCGCCGTTGGCACTAACCTCGCCTCCGGAACCTGCTGCGCCGTCGTCCTCTTCTTCGTCGGCGGCCTCGTGACGGCGCACCAGATCGTCGTCGTCGGCGATGTCGGAAAGCTCCGCGTCAGACATGATGGCAATTAATGGAAATCGAGTACTCAAAGAATATCAACTGCTCGATGCAGACCGAAATGCGTGCGGAGTTGCGAACAATGAAGTCTATCTATGTGGAGAAACGAAGAAACACTGTTGGCACACAAGAAGCTGCTGCACGGGACTCCCGCCAAATTCCGGGTAAATCAGCTGTCTCCTTTTGTCAGTTGAGTCTGCAGCAGTAACTCACTGGACGTACAGTACTGTGCAGAGTATACAGTCTTTCTTCGTAAAATGTGTGAAAAAATATATTTATAACATCTCTCTCTCTTTTTTCTCTATACATAATAGCTGCTAATATGTACGTGCTCTACTCGATTCTACTTTTGATACTTTTTTTGTTTTGTTTGTTTTGATATAAAAAAGTTGCGATCGACGTTTTATGCTGCATCTCATTCGAAACTCGAGTCGCTGTCCTCCTTGTTGTTCTCCTCCTCGTCGGACACGGGCTCGTCCTTCTGCGAGTCGCTCTGGCTGTTCATGCGATTCAGAAAGGAGACGAGCAGTCGCTTGTTGAGCTTGTCCGTCTGGGTGATCTCGCGAGCTGGAACATTGGTCGCGGCTGGTGGCGAGGGCTGCCGATCGTCTCGCGGCTGGACCACGACGACGACGCTCGTCGGGTCCTCGGGTACCCGATTGACCTCCGCGCTGCTGTTCTGCTGCTCGGTGGTCGGTGTTCCTGGCATCGTTTTTTGTTTATTTTGTTCTGTTTATTCACGAATATCACACAACAACAACGACAACTGCACCGTCGTCAATTTTTTTTTTGTCGTGGCGCGCGCGACACTTGCAGATCGTTGCCGTTGATTTGGTAACTGGAGTCGCGAGAGGTTATGTACGCAGTTGATGTATCATTTGGATAATTGGATGTCTGTTATTGTTATTGCAGGCGGTTGTGGGGTCTGTCGCGAGAGGGCGCGACGGGCGGCGCAGCTCCGCGAGCCTGGCGCGACTATTCGTATGTGCCATCTCGTATGCTGAAATATGCAAGCTCCGCGCGAATCGTTAAAAGTTCGCCAAGTCTCGCGTGTATTATTATCGCCGCCGCGAGCACGAGTGCACAGATAAGGAAGAATTAGCTGCATAATCCGCGAGAGATAAAGAGCCGATCGGATCATCGGTTTTTGATCGATATGTGTGTAAAAAAGTCATAGGTCATGTTCTCCTCGACACAGCACGTACGACGACGATGATGGGGCACGCGGAGAAAAAGAAACGTCGATCGATATTATAATTTTGTAATCTTGGCAAACTCGCGCGAGGGCATAATGCGATGATAAGAAGCTCCGCAGCTGCGACGAGGCAATTCGCGCCAGTCATCTTGACGATTTCGATTTCGAGCTCGATATACAATTGATATTGTAATAACGAATTGATATAACGATTGCATTTAGAAAAAAAAAAACTAAATAGATCATCGCTTAGCTAATTAAATGTTAAATCAATTGAAAATACAGGAAAATTATTTTAGCATCGTTAACGTTATTTAAATCATTTATCAAGTGGCCATTAACTGGGCAGTTTACCCTAATACAATTGATGTCGCGAGATTCGAGCTCGATACACAATTATTATTATTAACAAGACTAATGTAATTGATGTCGCGCGATGATTGCAGCATTGTTATACTCCAGATCTCGATGTTTGCGCTCGGATCGCTTTTGTTTCTTCGTTTCTTCTTCTTCTTCTATTCCATTGTCGCGTCGCTCGAGATAACAACTTGGGGCTGTTGATACATTAACATTCGATTGCGTACATACATACATACGTGTTATGTACCTGCTGTATATACCTGCATCGCGAGCAACTCCAAGCGCGACCGATAATGAAACGTGACGAATCGTTTTTTTTTCTCTCTCTCCTTTTTTTTTACATGTATCCCCCGCTATATAACGCGACTTTTCTCTCTCCAGTAGCCGCGAAGAAAAAAAACAATTGTTACTCAGCTGTAGCAGCGTTTAAAATCTTTTGCCTTTTTTTAACTATTGGAATTGTTTTAAATATATTGTCGAAGTTTTGCGCGCTCGACCTTGCGAATAGCTACATTATACATACGAAAATCATTATTTCGTGAAGAAGAATAAAAACAAGATGCAAGTGGCTCTCTCGTGTTCTGCAAGTCTGCTTCGTCATCGCGGAGTACTTGAAAATAACGACAAAAATCAAAAAAACTGCAATCGCGAATACGCGATCGCACACGCGACAAAGTCGCTACTCTGCTAGCACCCGCTAAATGATACAGGTGCCGCAGCAGCAGCCGCGTGGCCGTAATCGAAGTCGTAATTTAAGAAGTTCCTTCGACACACACAATACACACGCGTGGGCGCAGAAAAATTGCACCGACTCATCATATGAAAAAAAAATAACTTCATCATCGTCGTCGTTATAAAATGATCGACGACGAAGATTTGTGTATTTGTACGCGGCCCGTTACGTACAGCAGTGCGGGTGTTCGAGCACTTGTATAATGCAACAGGTAGAAAATCTTCAAAGTCGCAATGTCTATATATGACGACGATGATGAGCCACTTATGTTACTACACTATAGACACGATTTCGATGAAACTCCGAACTACGATCTATATATACCATATAGCCCCCGGAAGAATTTGAGGAATTTCGATGCAATCCCAGCGGTAAATATACGTATAGCAATAGTACGCGTGAAATACACATACGCGCACATCAATGGGAATGACGTACATAGGTATAGTTTATATATATGGTATAGGAGTAGTGGAAGTGGCGTGAGCAGCAGCACGGGATGGCTCGAGCGGTAAAAAGCCGGCGTTTGGTGCTGTGCTTATATTGTAGTTCCGGGCTCGATCTCGTTACATTATAGGCGGATGAGATATATAATATAGAAATACAAGAGCGACGTCGTCACCATAAAGATCCGCTACACACGATTCAAAATCATATTATTATAAAAAACACGGCACGACACCGAGGCTGTATGTTTTGATGCTCCGAAGTTACGTATTCTCTAAATCTAACATCGCATGTGGCGTTTAGTAGGTAAATGCCGCTGTAGCAGAACTCAACTCTGTGTTGTAACAAGCGAGTCGAGCCACCACAACACCGCCTGTTTCTCTCTCTCTCTCTCTCTCTCTCTCTCTCTCTCTCTCTCTTTGGCGCGCGCCTCGGATATAACACAGCAGCAGCAGCATATATATATTGGAAGGCATGGCAGGCAGCAAGTGAAAAGCCGAAGCGAGCGGTTACTGTAACAGTCGCGACTCGCCGCTCGCACAGCACGCAGTACACCTTCTTATTTCTTCCGTCGTGTTGGCGCGTTGTCGGTGCTGCACACACACACACACACAGCAACAAGTCGAGTCCTTTTCACACTTGACTTGCCGTCTGCTTGATCTTGGCCGCTTTTCGTTGTTGTTGTTTATTATTGTCACGGTCACCAAAGTCGCGACCGCGATCTCACGGTGCATCATCCCCGTTTTATATATATACAGTTTGAGAGGCAAGACGTTTACGACTGCTGTTTTTTTTCTGGTACCAAGTTCGCTGGTGCCTGGACTCCGATAACGACCCGCTGCAACAGGTGAGTCTTTGATTCGACTCTCCAATTCCAATTCTACATACACGCAAGTACACGCGCGACACGTCAGGTTATAATATATGAATACATGGTGTACATCCGAGGATGTGTCTCTGGGCCACATGGCTTCTTACGACACACATGCTACGTGTGTCGCGCTGGCATCATCCATCCATGCAACTTACATACATAGCAAAAATTTCATACTCGATTGAATGACTAATAGCGGCGCGACGACGACGACGACGACGCCAATGTGTACGTATGGGGTTATTTTAGCACGCCCGGCGCGGAAGTTGCACGCATGCATGTGTAGTGTATATAAGTGCGTTATAACCCCGTAGAAGGGAAGCAGCGAATCCGTATATAAACACACACGCGTTTCTCGCGCGCACACCTCCTCCTCCTTCTCTTTTATATACTCTTTCTCTCCTCCAGCTCTCTCTCTCTCTCTGTCTTTCTTTTTTGGAGTTTCAACTTTCATTCATTGCTCTCGTATATATACAGCTCGTATAAGGCGCGTGTGTGTGTATATAGTAGTGAGTACGAACGTTCGAAAGCGCATCGCGCTCCGCGGAGTCCTCAAACTTTCCAGCGATACTTGTGCAACTCGTATAATAAAATGAAATAAACACTCGTTTTCTTCTGCCTTTGGCTTATCGATTATAATATTTTATATTATTATATTGCTCCTTATCGAGAGAGTCGCGATGCACGCAGATCGTTGTTATTCGCTTTGCATGTCCCGCGTGACGCGCGATCGTCGCTCCGATGTGGATTATCTCTTTGGCCGTGGTTTATAATGCACTCGATTTAATTTTTTTTTTGTCATATCGAGAAAATTTTTTTTCGCTTGTGCGTATACGTACGTATACAGAGTTATATTGCGCTCGGCGCGATCGTACGATCGCCGTCGCGGGATAGCGCGAGCTTTACTAGATAATAACATGCAATCGCGATCGCAGTGCTGCGCGCAGCACTCGAAGTAAAGTACAAAAAAAAATGCTCTGTCGCGACTTGTTTTGCTCATTTTTTGTTATTTATTTGTTTATTTTAACCGGGCTTTCTTTATTCGTCGGTCGAACGTATGATCCGAATGCGTCGGAAAAGAATAAGGAGTCACGCGAGGGGAGAGGGTAGAGAAGAAGAGAAATAAGAAGAGGAATAAGAAGAGGAGGAGAGAGGAGAAAATCGTTGGGCGCCTAGCGGTCGATGGATAAAAGGGAAAGAAAATCGTTAAGCATGTGCAGCGCACACACTCGGCTAAATTTAGACAAATTATACTATATATATATAATACACATACGTTTGTTCGCGAAAGAGAGAGAGAGAGAGAGAGAGAGAGACGAGTGCAGTCGAGAAACGAGGCATTAGGAACGTCGTCTTCCTACGACCACAACGACTTTGTCTTTATATTGCAATTAGCCAACCCCGGTACATAATGTCTCTATATAATGTAATCCACACAAGTCGATTTGTTGCGGTATCTCCCCCTTCATGCGAATGTCATCGTGTCTTTATCCTTCGACAAATGCACTTCGACTCTCCGTAATAATACAATGCATACACATTACCAGCATG
This sequence comes from Trichogramma evanescens, assembly GCA_902732785.1. Taxonomy (NCBI): domain Eukaryota; kingdom Metazoa; phylum Arthropoda; class Insecta; order Hymenoptera; family Trichogrammatidae; genus Trichogramma; species Trichogramma evanescens. The sequence goes on along the minus strand of CACVKI010145370.1, from coordinate 12,861 downwards.
CGAAAAGACGACGACGACGGCGACCGCCGATCGAAAGCCGCGCGCGGAAGTCTCTTTGGACTTTGTATACGTGCACATATTTGCAAGCTATATAATGCGACAGCGAAAGATTGTTGACTCGCGCGTTTTATATATAATACCGCGACGGCGCCGACGACGACTGCTCAGGTGGCCGTGTGCGCCTCGCGCGTCATGCGTGTAACAGTTTATATATACTACCTCGCGATCGTCTCTTTTCTCTTTTTCTCTCTTCGCGCTACTATACTGCTACTACTATACTATATACACTACAAAACACCCATGCACTTGCCCCACTAACACGCTTATCACACATCGTGCGCGAGCGGCTATGCACTTCTCGACGTCGTCGTCGCTCATACGTGTATGCAACACATATGTTTTTTTTTTTTTTTTTTTTCACGGCTTCGATGATGCTCGTGTGCATCGTGCGTGCGCGCAATTACACGCTGGGTACACGGTACGAGTAACGTGAAAATTTCAAATCCGTGCTGCTCTTTTTCTCTCTCTTCTATCTTACGTAAAAAAAAAACCTGACTATATGGCTCTGCCTCACTCTCTGAGATCGTCACCCGCACCGATCTGTGGGGCTCTATCTTTTCCAATTTTTCATACAATTATATACTCTGGAATAATACACGATTATACGAACCGGATAAAACAGGAGTAACTATATAACGATAAATCACGTTTTTTATGTGTATATTTTCCGTCCAGGAAAATCTAGCGTCTCGTCGTATCTCGTTGTTTTTTTCGCCGATTTTAGTTGATATAAAAAAAAAACCAAAGCCCCGCAGTCGTCGATATATACTCGCGCATCGCATCTCAGATATAAAGTAGACAGACGTCCGATTAAATAACGCGATGACATAGCGGATTTTCTCACGCCAGTCTCTCTCTCTGTCTATGCGCGCGTATGTATGTTAATTATCGCGTGATTTCGCATGTAATTTTTCCTTTTTTTGTTCTTTTTGTTATTTATTAAAATGATGTCTCTAAAAATACGTTTTTCAGTGGTAGTAGTAGTAGTTGGTGGTCTAGGCTCGATCGTCGTCGTCTCGCGCTCGAGCTCAACGTTACGTAAAGGCTATATACACCAACACACTCACATTGTATCGGTTAATTCAAATCCGCGACGACGACGACGACGCAATCGGAATAAGGTTTCGGGGGGCTCTGTGTACGCGGCTAAAATTCATTAATTCGCGCTTGTTTACATATTTGCTTTTTCTCATGTGTGTGTTTGCGCGCGCGACGGTATCATCACACATCATTAATTAATTATAAACCGTCCTCTTTGCTCATAATCTCTTTACTTGGCGGTGGTGGCGGCGGCTCGGATTAAAACACTATATACTATATTATATATATTTATAGTTCAATTGCGATAACGAGTCAGTGCGCTCGAGTATAAAAACGATCCCCAAGGAGATACGCAAATTTTTATACGAGTCACGCGATAATCGCCGCTCGTACGAGGTTTTTTTCGCAACGTAAACGAACGAGCGAAATCTGCCGTTTTAAATACCATACGCATCGATCCTCCTCGCACGTATTATAATGTGAAGCAAAAGTTTACTCGAGTGCAGCTAGGCACGGCGCTTGTGCAGTATAGGTTGACTGGGATAGAGAAGTTGGGCTATTTATAAAGGAGCGCACCACTGCACCGCTTTGATACAGAGAGAGAGAGAACTGCTGCTGCTGCAATAGAGAGAGAGAGAAGCGAGAGCGAAATAAAGAGAGAAAAAGAAAGAAAAAAAAATTGTCGTTGGCAAATCGACTAGTACACATCATCGTGAGGCCGTCTACATAAGAACGCAATATCGCGCAGGTGCGCGGCAGATATCGTGGTAGTAGCAGTAGCTGGAAAATTTTACTGTTGCCGCTACTTTTGCGCTTACTAATGCGAAACAAGCACGCACACGCACACACACACACACGCGCATTCGTGGAAATCCAAGCGCAGTGGTAGCTACGACGAATCACATTTTTATTCATGCGGATATTTTTTTCTGCTGGATTCTTTTGTTTTTCAACGAGCAGCGCGTATACGCAAAAAGAAATTTATCATTCTAACGATTTGCGAGCAACGCACAAAAAAAGAGAGAGAGAGAGAGAGAGAAAATTTATACGCGAGACAAAGAAAATTCACGCATTCAAAAATAATCGACGATTTTCAGTCGGCGCCGTGACTTTTGACTCGCGCTTGCATCTCTAATGCGTGCACTCGACGGAGAGAGACAGGTGCTGCTGCACTCGCGCGATTCAAAATTACCGCGCGAAAACTGCCAACAAGGGTCGTCTAGTCGTCGAAGGGCTTGCGCAGACCATATACCCGCCTCGCGACAGCGATTCGAACGTCCCGCCCGAAAGTGGCCTGATGTGCGCCCCGCTATCGATTCGCGACGCGTCCGAGGGGTAGAGGCGTTGTACACTACGGCACCTGGAGGGGGGTGGGGGTGACCGCTGGGGCGACTCGGGCCGCGTGATATAACTGTATTTCGCTCCCTTCTATCGGGACTGTACTCGAAGTCTCTGCTACCCCTGCATCTCGTACGATACGAGGGCCGCGCCAGTAATACTACGTCACGCGCACACAGACGCGTTACGTGGATGTATAACGTCCTTATAGGGCGGCTCTGCGACTGTGTGTGTGTGTGTATACATTTACTTTCGTGCTGTGCAGCAGCAGCAGCCACAGACGACCCTCTCTCGCACTCGCCACCGACTCTGTAGTATACGCGATACTCTACTCGTCGAGGATTTCACTCGAGAATCTTCATACGAATAATTAGTAGTCCATCGCCTGCTGCTGCTGTGCGTTTGCAATACGTTCGCCCGCGTTGTGTATCGATGTATAATGTAACGCTGCTGCTCTCGGGGGGACCTTGAAAAAAAAAAAAAAACAGGAGAGAGAGAGAAGAAAACAAGAAAGAGAGAAGTGTACGCAAAAACGAGAACGCGTGTAATAGTAGTGCAGCAGCAGCAGCAGCCTAGGCGTGTGTCGTGTCGTTACGTACACGCTCGAGCTCGAGCCGAGTGTAAAAGGATAAACTCGTTGTGGCTCCGTTTTTTTTTTCATCATAATCCTCCGCAATCGGTGACCCCCAGACGGCTTTAAAAGAGGAGCCAGAGGGAAGTAGTGCGCGTTGGTGTGTTGAGTGACGCGCGCGCGCGGGGGTGGCGGATCATCATGCTGGGCTACGTTTACAAGATAATACGCAGCATTTGGAATCATGGCAGTCTCGAGGACTTTGGCACTGCTCAAGGTATATACATAATAATCGTCGTACGCACATATATACGCCACCGCGTGCAGCTCGCGTGGCGTAAGTGGGTACAGTAGCTGCAACTGTAACGCACGACTGCACGCCAAGACACGTGTGCGAGGATAGACGGAGATAATGCTGTAAAAAATTAACGCAGCTTTTGGAAGGGTGACGATGAGGGCATCGATATAATGTATATGATATATGCCGAACACCATATTTTCTACTAGCTGGGCAGTGTGTGACGCATATCGCTCGATAATCGTGTGCATGCACGAATGTATGTATGTATGTATACGTAGTGGCGGCGTTGACAGTCGTCGTCGTCGTCGTCGGCACCTCCACCCCCGCAAATTTTTTTCACCCCTTTTTTTTTATTTCAATCGTCTCGGTTCACACTATACCTTATATTACGTTATCGCCCCCTCACCTGTGTATGTATAATGTCATTCTCTTTTTTGGTATTTCTATCTATAAAAGCGAGAAACTGTCATTATTCGCAGCCCGACGTGACTCGATCCGCGTGCGCTTGCATGTGTGCAGCACATCGTATGTATACTCGTGCCATTGCGAATTACGTATACGAGGACAAGGATTTTTTTTTAGCCGCGTGTCGCGTCGGGGCATACCAATGAGGAGGCCCTCTCTACGAACCGATTCTTATCTCTCTCTCTCTCTTTTTTTTTCTCTTCCAGATATGGCCGCGGTGCAACCTCTCCTCGTCAACGGCGTGCAGACCAATGGATTCGGCAACGGCGGCGCCGCCAGAGATAAGGTATGATTATTGCGTTGCTTTGATTTTTGCTTTTGCGCTTTTATCGCTGTATGCGCATTGACCGTTTGGTGTTTGTTTGGACAGGCCATCGTCAATAATCGGCCGACTCCGAGATACGCAGTCGCCAGCGCGACCGGCCTAGACGGTGAGTTATTTCCCTTTTTTTTTTTTTTTTTGACGTTTTCTATTAATAAAATCTCGAAAGAGAAGCGATATGCGTAAGAGATAGTGCGTAATAATAAATTACACACGCGTCTTGTGACACACATATCGTTCTCGCGAATTATCATCATCGTTACACGATTCGATAATAATTTCTTACTTATACTACTCTTACACACAGGTCCCGACCAAGTCCTCAGCTCGGATGTCGACACGACGTGCGAGGCCAACGGCCGAGTCCGCCTCAAGCTCGACGGCAGCATCGACGCCGACAACTACAAGCCGATCTCGGTGCCGGGCCTGCTCGCACGCACGGCCGCCCGACACCCGGACCATCCGGCTCTGGTGTCGCGACCCGACGCCACCGGCCAACGCACCACCATCACCTACCGCGAGTACGAGCGTCAGGTGCGGCAGGTCGCCAAGGCTTTCCTGCATCTGGGCCTGGAGCGCCACCACAGCGTCTGCATACTGGGCTTCAACACGCCCCAGTGGTTCATCTCGGACATCGCCGCGATCTACGCGGGCGGCTTCGCCGCGGGCATCTACACGACCAACTCGCCCGAGGCCTGCCAGTACTGCGCCGAGAGCAGCCGCGCCAACATCATCGTCGTCGAGGACGACAAGCAGCTGCAGAAGATACTGCAGATCAGGGCGCAGCTGCCCAAGCTCAAGGCCATCGTGCAGTTCGAGGGCGTGCCCCAGCACAAGGACGTGCTCAGCTGGGAGGATCTGCTGGAATTGGGCAGGCAACAGTCCGAGGACAAGCTGGAGGCCGTACTGAAGACGATCGGCGTCAACGAGTGCTGCACTCTAGTCTACACGGTGAGTTTTTTTCTCAAATTCGGCATCTGTAGGTACATCAACGAAGCCAAACTAATTCCATTTCAAATTTAGTCGGGAACCGTGGGCAATCCCAAAGCCGTGATGATCAGCCACGACAACATTCTGACCAACGCCAAGGCCATACTGTCGGGCATCGATCTCAAGGACGGCTGCGAGACGGCCATCAGTTATCTGCCGCTGTCGCACGTGGCGGCGCAGGTCGTCGACATATTCACGTGCATGCTCATGGCCGGCACCGTCCACTTCGCCGACAAGAACGCACTCAAGGGCAGCCTCCTCGACACTCTGGTCGCGGCGCGACCCACCGCCTTCCTCGGGGTGCCGCGCGTCTGGGAGAAGATCTACGAGAAGATGCAGGCGGTGGCGCGCAGCAACGGCCCCATCAAGACCTGGATCGCCAACTGGGCCAAGGCCCAGGGTCTGCACTACAACACGCAGCGCATGAACGGCGTCGACTACCGGTCCTGGGGCTATCTCATCGCCAAGTGGCTGGTCTTCGACAAGGTCAAGGCGGCCCTGGGCCTGGACAGGTGCCACCTGTTCGGCACTGCGGCCGCGCCGCTCAGCACCGACGTCAAGAAGTACTTCATGAGCCTGGACATCGTCATCGTCGACGTCTACGGCATGTCCGAGTGCGCCGGCGCGCACACCCTCTGCAGCAACGACAACTTCCGGCTGGGCAGCGTCGGCCACGCGCTGCCCGGCTTCACGACCAAGCTCGACAACATGGACAGCCAGGGCGAGGGCGAGATCTGCATGGCCGGCCGCCACGTGTTCATGGGCTACCTCAACGACCCGGAGAAGACGCGCGAGGCCAAGGACGAGAACAACTGGCTGCACACCGGCGACCTCGGCAAGATGGACGAGAAGAACTTCCTGTACGTCACGGGCAGGATCAAGGAGCTGGTGATCACCGCCGGCGGCGAGAACATACCGCCGGTGCACATCGAGCAGCTGGTGAAGAAGGAGTGTCCCGCGCTGAGCAACGCCATGCTCATCGGAGACAGAAGAAAGTACCTGACCATGTTGGTGACGCTAAAGGTAAGACGACGACGAGTGTGAGCGCGACGATTTTTCAGCCGAGCTTTTCAACGATATTTTTTCCTGTGCTTTTATTCAGACTGAAATGGACACCGAAAGCGGCGAACCACTGGACAAACTCTTGCCCGAAGTGCAGAAATGGGCAAAATCATTGGGTAGCCAAGCCAAAACTGTCTCTGAAGTTATAAAGACCCAAGACCCATTGGTGAGTTGCATGAAAAAGAATAAAACTCACGAGCAAAACGAGGCATCGCATCTTATCGGAAATAAATAAACGTTTTTTTTCACAGATACACAAAGCGATAACGGAGGCGATCACGCGGGCAAACGAGAAGGCGATAAGCAACGCGCAACGAGTTCAAAAGTTCCGCATACTACCCCATGACTTTTCCGTGCCAACCGGAGAACTGGGACCGACGTTGAAGCTCAAGCGCAACGTCGTCCTCAAGATGTACGCCAATGTGATAGAAGAAATGTACCAGGAGAAGAGTACTGCCTAAAACTCTGTAGCGAGCAATCTTCTTCTTCTTCTTCTTAGTCGCGTCGCGGCTTGTAGTAGTCAAATCTTTGTTGTTGTTGGTTGTTGAGAGAGAGAGAGGATTTTTAACTAATTCATCGAGCGCAGTCGCCGATTGTGCGCTGCTTAATTGTATAGGGTATAAAGTGAGAGAGACTTGTTTCCTGTAGTCCAGGCTATAACAAAGACAAAAAAAAAAGGTGGTCTTCTAATTGTGCGATAAAAACTATTTTTTACCGAGATAAAAGCGACACGCCGCACGCGTCGCGCACCGAACCATATATCAGCCTGAGAAGATGAAATAACTATAATGATTATTTACATCAAATGTATAAGCAAAACTTTTAATTGTAATAGTTACCTTCGTCGCGGTGAACGTACATATTGCACGAAAAAAATTTATCGATCGATGTTTTTCTACTAATTATAAAAAGTAATTAGAAAATGTGGCAATTTGTAAAAAAAAAAAAATAATCACAATTAATCGGGTTATTTGAATATCTTGATTTTTTGTTTCCAAAAATCAACTTGCTAGGTATTTGATAATTTATCAAAAAGAAAGCAGAGTTTTCGTTAGTTATTTTCAGTTTCTCCTTTAACTGAGCATTTAATTTTCTATCGCAGAATTAGTTCTGTTGAAAGCTTTTAAAAGAAATTGTTGTAATTATCGTTGTATATTTCTATATTTATTAAAATTTAATCACACCTTTAACGCACTAATTTTGCAATGTATGTTTTGGTGTTTATAAGGAAAAATTATGACGATGTTAGTGTACATATTGTGAATAAAAATAATCAAAGTGCCTTTTTACAAATGTTATAATAGCGCGAGTGAAAGAACTTTGACACGTTCAGTTTTTTTAAAAATATAATACTTATGATTAATGATCATAATATATATTCTTTTTTACTTCAGGTGTATGTTACATTTAAATTATACAATTTATCCAAATAATATTGCAAATAATATCTGAAGAATGGTAATAAAACAAGCTTTTTAAGCAGTTTATTGTAAAATATTTTAAGACTGATTGTCTTAATTGGTTAATAAAATTATAATTAGAACGTGCATAATAAATAGTCATGTAAGATAGTTTGCGGATATTGATTATTTTCTCTTTTCCTAGAGATACTATTTAGTTAGTAACCAAATTTACATTCACTATTAAATAAATTAATTGATAAAATTAAAGGTGCAAAGTTGATAGAGTGTACTTAGTTATACAAAATATATTAATAAAACTTCAGTTCGTCATTCTTAATTGTCATTAGTATTTTTTTTTTTGAGCATTACTAAACAACGGATTAAGATGGATTATTTTCGTTGTATTTTCTTATACTTTGATCTCGTTAAATAAAATACATGATTATTTACATAACATGGGTAATTATTTCAGGAATTTCTCAGAGTGTTGATAAGGTTGAGAAAAATAACAAATCAATTATTTGAACATAAGTGTATTACTAAGTGTAGTTTACAATAACCAAATGTGATTCACTTTATAATTACTTAATACTTGAAATTGATATTTTACAGTATGAATTCCTTATATGAAAATAGATTCCCTAAGCACATCACAGAAATTTTTAAAAAATGCACATGTAATAATCTTGTACAGCATTAGTAACAGTATTATGAGTTACAAATTCGTAACATATTCAGTGGCTGATCTTTGACATTTTCAACTATTATTTTGAATTTTATTCTCACAATTTGATTGCTTTTTAAAGGCTAACATGTAATAAACTAACACTTGCTCAGTTTTTATATTTTTGTTTGTTCCCTGTTATAACACAAGTTCATTTATGATTTATGTTTAAATGCTTATAACCAAGCACTGGTAGTTTTAAAAATCTACATTCTAATTTCAAAGATTTTTGATCGTTATTTAAAATAGACAAATAAAAAGAAACTTTTTGCAAGCTGAAGTTGTACTTAGAAAAGAATTATTAACTAGAAAACTTTATAATGTCTACTATCAGAAGGTAAATTATTGGGAATCAACAAAGCGCATCACATTTAACTTGATTCTCACAACAGGCACCCAGACTATAACGATTTGGACGTGTTTTCTGTTTGAACAATGCATGCACACACACCATCCAATGGCACAAAAAAATTCAAACATAATGTTTATGAGGTACTCGTTGATGTATTAAATTTCTGTTGAATGATGGAAGTTTTACGCTGTGGCACAGTTTCAGGTGTTGGTATGGCATCACCAGTTGGCAGAACTCCAGTTGGCTTGGGTTTCGCCGCTTGTTTTTGTTTAGCCATTTGATAATCTCCAGAATCAAAAAATTTTTGCTACAGAAAAATAGAAAAGAAGCAAATTATCAACGCATCCCAATCGCAAAGCTCGATTTGCATATTCAGTTAGCAAGCTATTGCATAGTCATGTGACATCGGTGTACGCTAGATGCACAATTATATCAGCACTAGCACTAGCGCAAGCTCTCAGAAATCAACTTACTCCTTTCGCTAGCCTTTTCTGTAGAAAAGCAGAGTGCCCACTGATGGGTCGACCAGCAACAGCAGGAAATTTAGCTTTCAACTTTGCTTCCTCCAATTTTTCAAGGTCATTGGCCGAGAGCTGAAAAGAATCAAATAGAATGTAAACAACGAGCAATGCACAGAGGATCAATCGACGCATGAACGACAAACGAACGTACCTCGGCTTGAGGAGGAGGCATCTCTTGATTTTGTTCACTCATTGTGATCAGGACTTCTCGTTAAAAACTTTCGGTAGAGAGGAAAGTGGTGTTGACTCTTGGGGATGATGATCCTGCCCAAAGATAAAACAGTCACTCGCTCGTACGTACGAAGAGAAAGAGTGTCAATGAAACGAGATGATCGTCGCAACTCGACGAATAAATAGATGTCTTTCTAATCGTTCTAGAACGAGACGCGATCAATCGAATTGTTCCTCTCGGGGTTGTATCGTCGACGTCGTCGGCAACGGTCTCGCAGCTTTAACCTCAAAGTCCCTTGCGCGTTCAATATCAGCGAGAAAGGAGCACTACTATTTACACGACGCTGCTGCAATAAAGTGCTCTAGAGAGAGAGAGAGAGAGAGAGAGAGAGAGAGAGAGAGACCTATGTGTGTGACACGGAGCTCTCGCTATTCTTCTGCGATTCAAATTCGATCGATAAAACGAGGCGACGTCGAGTAGTTGTACACACACACGAGTCTACAGTACACGACTGCGTCAAGAAAAAAAAAGAAGAAGAATAGATCTACGCGTAATAATCGTTCGAGTTGCAAGCAACGTTCGACGGCAATAAAGACGACGACTGCAAATGTAATTCGCACCGAGGCGCGAGCGTAAACTGTGCTATATAGATGCGCGCGGGTACATACATACGATCCCCGAACCAACTGCCAAACGTGCGTGTATATGTTGTGTATGTATACACAACAGTATAATATAGAGCCAGGCACAGATACAGCGTCGAAGAAAATCCCTATATTTCCTTGGCTCGTCGGCGGATCTCGCGCCACCTAGTTTTGGCGCGAAACTTTGTCGATCGCGCGCGCGGCACGCGCCAGCAGCAGAGTGTACCTATAACGCGAGTACCTACGTCTGCGAGTGCTAGCAGCGTACAGGCGCGCAGATACGTTTAATGAATCGTTACTTTTCGTCTTCGTTCTTGCACGAGTCGATGTGTCCCTCGTTTGCAGCTGTTCTTTCTCAATTCTTGTATTATTATTTCACACGCGGGGCTGACCTGGCGTGTCTACTTCGACCACGGCTGAAATTTAAAAATTTGACGGTGGATAAGTTTAATTTGAACGAGGAAAATTTTTTTTTTATTCATAAGAAGTGCGACATTTCTGACGCACACCATCGTATTTTTTTATATTATTAAATGTAATAAACAGTAATCTTACGAACAATATCAATTACACAGTGTTTATTTAAAGTATATTTGAGAGAAAAAAATTATTGAATAAAAAATGGTCAAATCTTTAAAATCAAATAGCTTGGTTCTATACATCAACATCCAGCTTCCATCGCCGGAAAAATCCTGTCGACATTAATTTTATAAGATGTAAATCACAGATAACACCACCAGATGTAATCAATAAGTTTTGACCTTCATAATTATGAGGTTCATCGCTGGCGCAGGCTAAATTATAGTGATCCTTGTATGATTTTTGCATACATTTTTTGTGGTCCAAGTAGATATAGTCATTGAGATCCTCCAATTTATCGAACATTTTGTGCTTGTCGAAAAATTTTTTGATCGCCGAGACGTCACCTTGCTTCAGTTCGTATCCAGCTTTCTCGAGACTTTGAACGACTCTCCATGAACTCGGCGCCAGTCTCAATTTCACGAGATTCCCGACTGGAAAGTCTCTGCGCCGTAATAATTCGCAGTCGGCAAGGTAAAGGCTTCCCGTCTTCCCAAAACTTGATTTTTTGAGAAAAAAATTTCTTTTACATATGCATACATGAAAATTTCGGCACTACCAACAAAAATGTCTATAGTACCATTTTAAAAATGCGTCTTCATATTCTCTGTATAAATTTAACGTAGGCAAAGCCACGATGAGGTTTCTGGTATTTGATAAAATGCAAATGCAACTTGGAGAATCGATTACTACTGAATGTATAAGATTGATAATTCTGTTTGGGAGGTGACGCTTTTTTTTCAATATGAGAATAAATATGTAATTTACGTGAAAATCAGAGGCTAATATAAGGCTATTTGTCACCGCAAACAAGCGAGCAAAAATGTAACGTAACATCGGTGTAAGACAATCAATTGAAAAATGAGCATTTATCACAATAATCGAGAAATACTAGAAAAATTCATTTTAACTTTTTCGAAGTAGGTCCTACTTGGTTTTATGAGATTGAAAAAATTCCTCAAATCATCGTCTCTAGAATTTTGATAAAGTTCAAAGATATGCGAACAATATATAAACGGATAAATTTTAAACTTAATTGTAAACAATACGATTGTAAACAGTCATGACAGCGTCTCTTGAACACTCAGCATGTTTCTAGCCAAACGAACTATAGTATGAGTTTTGTCTTTGACGATTCAAGACACAATAACAAAAGATAAATTTTACTTATTTATTTTCCGTGGCATTAAATAGAGGGATCTATTGGTTAATTCAGATACCAAAAATGGATATTAGTAAGTTCACTAATACAGTTCGCAATAATTGCAGAAATTTCGAATGTGACAAGTGTGCGAAAAAATTTGGACTAAAATTCAATTTGCTTACTCACATAAAGACAGTACATGAAAGTCGTAACGATTTTCAATTTGGGGAACAAAGAAGTTTGATAAGACACCAAAAGACAATTCACGAAGGTCGGAAAGACTACGCATGCGAGAAATGCGAGAAAAAATTTGGACAAAAGTCACATTTGTTGAGGCACCAAAAGACAGTTCACGAAGGTCGCAAAGATTATCCATGCGACAAGTGTGAGAAGACATTTAGTGTTGCAAGTAATTTGATCAGGCACCGAAAAGAAGTACACGAGGGTCAAAAAGATTTCGCATGTGACGTTTGTGAGCAGAAATTTGGAGCAAAAGCGACAGTGATCAGACACAAAAAAACAGTCCATGAAGGTCGCAAAAACTTCGCATGCGACAAGTGCGAGAAAACATTTGGACTAAAATTCAATTTGCTTACTCACATAAAGACAGTACATGAAAGTCGTAAAGATTTTCAATGCGATAAGTGCGAGAAGAAATTTGGGGAACAAAGAAAATTGATAAGACACCAAAAGACAATTCACGAAGTTCGGAAAGACTACGCATGCGAGAATTGCGAGAAAAAATTTGGACAAAAGTCCGATTTGTTGAGGCACCAAAAGACAATTCACGAAGGTCGCAAAGATTATCCATGCACCAAGTGTGAGAAGACATTTAGTGTTGTAAGCAATTTAATCAGGCACCGAAAAAACGTCCACGAAGGTCGCAAAGATTACGCGTGTGACAAATGCGAGAAAAAATTTGGACTAAAATCGAACTGGTTTGTTCACCAAAAGACCGTACACGAAGGTCGCAAAGACTACGCATGCGATAAATGCGAGAAGAAATTTACACAGAAATCGCATGTTCTAAAGCACATAACAACAGTCCACGAAGGTCGCAAAGACTACGCATGCGAGAAATGCGAAAAGAAATTTGGATACACGAAGGTTTTGGTTTTACATAAAAAAACAGTCCATGAAGGTCAGAAAGATTATGCATGTGTCAATTGCGA
>CACVKI010145369.1:0-12031 GCA_902732785.1 Trichogramma evanescens | reverse complement strand
CGTTTTTGAGTTAAAAATTCCAGAAATTTCCTTATTTATTTTCGTTTTCCAGGTGCCATTATTTGTACTCAAAATCATTTTTCACTAATTGGAACCGTCATAACTTTAAGAGAAGGACCCATGGACGATTTATTTGTACCAAAGACACCAGGATTTAAAAGATTTTCATGTGAACATTTGAAAAGAAGAAAAATTGTTTTTTTCGAAATCACGTTTTTTTGGATAAAACCATCCATAAATTTTGACCTGTTTGTTATATCTAAAATCTGACCCTGGATTCGGAAAGTCCATTAAATTTTGCGTAGAATAAGCTTACTCGCAAGTTCTGCAGATCCCATTTTCAGCAAAAGTACAAAGGTTCGAAAAAGTATCAAAAATGTGTCCGTCCCGGACTTAATGGGTTAATCTGACGCGATCTGAGCGGAAGGGTGCGAAAAATAAGAATCATTTTCTTTAGGGACGCTATTACGGTCATACAGTGTTAAAAAAACTTTACACTTCTGATTAGGATGTGTCGAGTTCCAATGGCTCTTTTATTTCCACGAAAAATTTTCGTTGACCAAAAACTATCCACAAAATAAAAGTAATTAATATGATATCGATAAAATGGTAAGAATTTCTACCGAGATATTTAAAAATAATTAAAAGACTTGAAAGTATTATTTTCCCTATTTTACAAACAGATATTGCGAGCTAATATCTCACCTTTATTGCATATTCTTTGTATTTCTTTATTATAACGTTATTGCAGAAACCAGGATGTTTATTATTTCCATCTCAAAAAGCATCTCCATCATGAAATTATCAATAACAATAATAAATAATTTGTTTAGAATAAATGTGTTTTTTTTAATGTTACAGTGAGGTCTGAGAACGCATGTAATCAATGCCACACAATAACCAACTCCATCATTTTTGGACTTATGCTACTTATTTTGTATACGAGATAGTCGAGCTTCCTTGGATCTCGTAGAAATCTTCTGTAAAAAGGGATACTAATTTCCATCATTTTCCTATTAGTCCTTGGGTGAAATATTGCGACTAATACAGAATATTCTTACATAAACAGCAGTTTTGTTGATGTTTCGTTTGCCGAAAGTAGGGTCGTGTCTCTATGTGTCTAAGCTATTAATACGATATACATGGTACCTACGTATGCAAATGTAACATATAAGTGAGCATATTCAATTGTATCGAAAGTGTGTAAATAATAGTTAAGTGCATAGGATTATCGTTAAGTTTTATACATATAGATTACATACATTGTTAAATAAATGAATAACATTTTTTTGTTCTAAAAAAGCAATCTTATTGTAACTAAAAAAAGTCTTGGGCTGAAGAGGCAGTTACTAAGAAAGTATATAATTTTATTGCTGAATGTTATTATAAAATACTGTTCGTAAAACCAGCTATCACATTCAAATTCATTTGAAAATGATAAAAAATGTATTATTTTTGTCCACAATTTTGTACTTTTTTTGCAGTAGGCACTGTTTAATTACCGATCTCTGAAAATTTATTTTCAACCGTCAGAATAAACACGATAAAAAATGATGATAAGTGTTCAATAATATAGATAAAAATGTATAAATATAAATCTCAATAACAATGTATTATGTAAATAAATTTTTTTTTCAAACAACTTTCTATTTTTTAAAGAGTACCTTACACATTTATCTTTAATGAATCTTTAAATTCTTAATGTCATGATGCATTTCTTAGATGAATCTCGATAATTTTTATTTTACACAAATGGTCAGAGCATATAATTAATTACCATCATCGATGAAGGTCTCGAAATTCATTGGCAATCAAGACAAACTGTGCAAGTTAGTTACAAAACTCATTTCAGCGCTCATCATTGATACAGACCATATATGTGTGCAGCACATGCCGTTGCTCTTTATATACATCTCGTTCAGAGGCCATGCAGACCAAATGAGGTGCCATCACTTATTAATTCAAGGTATATGGTATAGTCAGTGTAAGTGAATCGCTTCTGTCTTTGATGGGGCACAAGCACTCAAGGGGTGTATAGTCAGTTCCATTTGAGCAATCGACAAATTTCAAAGGACGTCGCGCGGACGCGTCGGAATCAGAGAGAAGCCGATGCCGCCGCCGCCGCCTCTGACCTACACTCGGAAACATAATTGACCGCAATCGGACCACCTCGAAACAAGATAATTATGCTCGACAAGCTTCCGTGGAGCTAGGCCAACACCGTGACTCCGTGTGCGCCGCTCTCCTTTGTGAGCGTTATACATCGCCTCGACGTTTGCTGGCTGCATTACGGATCGCTGCATTACAGATCGCTGCGTTCGTATTTGTGTTATTTTGCATACAAACAGTCCTCGCGAACAGGAGAAAGAATTTGAGGAATTACAAACAAAAAAAAAAAAAAAAGAACTGCGCCGCGCATAATGCGCAAGTGGAGTTTAAAGCAGTTTCGAGCACCAAACTCATTTATTCTTTTGAGCTCACTCAGTTTGCCGTTGAAACAAAGCCGTTTGCAACATGTTTGCTCGTTTTATCGCATGTTTTAGTCCGTGCATTCACTTTGCCGCATGCGAATCAATAATATGTCCTACACGCGTTTTTTTTTTCATACCGTGTAGTGAAATGGCAAAGCTCGCATGGCTGCTGCGTTAAAACGATCATTCCTTTTTGACGCAAACTTCGGTCTCGAGGCCGTCGTCGTTAGCATCTTCTATTTTCATTTATCGCGCGAGATCTTCTGGTATTATAATGAGAGGTGCACTTGAGACGTTATTCGACAATAGTGTATATCGGGAGCCCCACGGGGACTCGCTGATGAAGGCGCGCGCGAGAGGCAGCCACTGCAAAAACAACAGAGCAAAGCGATTTCTAGCCTACGTTATATTATTTTATTCGTGCAGTGAAACTTGGCACCTTCGACGCGTTGGTTTTGCGGGCTCGAGCGCACAAAAGAGCTTACGTGTTATTGTTTCTCGTGGGACGGATAAAAGGGAAAGCTCTCCGCGGCCGCGCGCCTCGATATATACACCTCGTCTACACTGCGTATATAGCTTCGAGCAACGCAAGGGAAGAAAGACGACACACAAAAGGAACTTTTAACGATATTCAAATTCATTCCTCAAATGCTCGAGTTCACACGTGTGCACGTGTATATGTGTAAGTGTGTGCGTGCAAGTCGAAGCTAGAGTTGCAACGATAGCAGCTGCACACTGTGTACCTAAGAGTGGGTAAATAGAAGAAGCTGCAAGGGTTGTGTAGATCCCTTATCTTTCGGTACGTAAAACTTTTGCCACTATTATATAGGTCGGATTCGTAAATTTTTCGGTGCCGAAGCGATACAAAGCTCGATTCAAGAAATTTTTTCCCAACTTTTCATTGCTGATAGTCCGCACTCATATGGAGGCGTAATTCGTCTTGGGCGAAGAGGGTCGTAAGTCACGTAGAGCCGGCCACTGGCTCGGCTGCGATCATCGATCTTGTCACGATAGCGGAGAGAGCCTACTTTCCGTCACGTCACGATTTACACGCCCGCCGAAATTGTTGACGATATCAAATTGCACGGAGGTTTGTATAATTCCTGATGCAGAGTGAGACGTGCGGGGGCGCGCATTTGATCCGGCCGCGTCACTTCGCTGCCAAGTCCTTGCGGGATTAAGTGCCAACTTCCGCCAACCGAGTTTATTGTTGTTCTGTACGTTGAGCCGAATTACTCAGCAGTTTCACGCTGAAAGAGGCAGCAGCAGAGAGAGAGAGAGAGAGTATATACTCGCACGCACTAGGCGCCCCTCTCATTTATCCTACGTACGATGAATTCATGGTGTATAAGACCCTCGTGGGTTAGGTATGTATTCTCGCATGATGGAAGGGTGAAAAGTCAGAGTGGCAGTATATATATCTGGAGTGATGTTGAGCGATGATCGGTGCTTTGAGCGCGAGACCTCGCGCCCATTAATATAATATCAGATGAAGCTGCACTTAGGAAAATTTTCCCGAACGCGGAGCTTTCGTTGGAATTTTTTGCTGCGCGCTGCGAAGAGATCAATCGATAATTTGGCACGCGGCGCGCGGCCCCCGGACGAGCCATGGCTACATGAGGTGAATAAAAACCCCGCGCCCGAGTCTGATGAGACTTTGATTGCTTTGTTGGATCAAAGCGTGTAAGCGGAATATAGGACGAGAAGCTCATCGATACGATTTCTAATTGGCACGCTTCAGCGGAATCACGCAAATTGTGCGCTTCATCGAGCCATATACATTTATTTATTGCAATTGCTAAACAACCGACTCGAGGCTTCGTTAAATATTTATGCAACAAAGATTGAACATTTGAAGTAAAACAATTTTTATTTACTTTCGCACGGTGTAACGCTGAGAATTACACAGAGATCCGAGGTTGTTTTTAATTTAAGTAATTAAGCGAGCAAAAATATATCGGCCGAATTATCTGGCATCGCGCAGTTTGCGCCCGGCCCATAGTTTTTCACTTGCCTCATCATCACATCGCGTTGTGTTATTTTCCCTGCTCACTCGTGCGAAATTCTCGAATCAGCGAATTGTTATTGCGTGCGTTCACGCTGCGGTTTCGCTCTGTTGTACTCGCATAAAGACAAGTTTTATATCGCCCGGTTTGCAACGTTGGAAAGTTTTGATAACTTAAGCGAGTCAATTTGCTGGCAACGGAATTTTATCTCGCGCGGTGTTTTTGTTTTCAAAATTTAACAACTTACTTTATTAAACACATTCGCTTGATTGGATGGCATTATATATCGATGGACCTTTGAATCATGCGGATCGCCTATTATCAAGTTTATTTAAGTGTAACTGAAAGAGAATATTGCCTTCGACAACTCGAGAAAATAAAGCACAGAGTCAAAAGCATGTGAGAAAGAAAAAAACAAAAAGAGAAAATGATTGAGACGAAGAGGCGATTACTTTTCAAGAGAGAAGCCGCAAGAGTCATCGCTCTTTTGGGGTTCGTGTGCTATCGCCGGAGATGCAGTGGTTTCCCGATTCGACGTAAACAGCATTAAATTCATCTTCTCACCAATGACACTTCTGTATATGTACATTTATAGAGAGTTTTGTATTTACTAGGCTCATTTGCATCTTACTCGCGTGCGCTAACCTCACTTCGTAGTACCCAAATGTGCAACTTATGACTCGGAAAAGAGGGCGTAAATGTGAACTTAGCACAGTGCTATAAAATTGAGTTAATATTCGTGACACTTTCTGACTATAGGAGACACTTTCTGACACAGCTATTAAAATCCTGGCTGGGCTCGGGACTTACATTTGTTCTGCTATTTATGAATCATCGTCAAATATTTTTTCAAGGCCATTATCGAGATCAATGAGGAGAAATATAGCTGGAGATTCCAAAACATTGTGGAACTGTACAGGTGCAATTGAACTGTATCGTCGTCAAAGTTGTTTGGAAAAGACTACGATCTCCTTATTCATGGATTAAGCTGAAATCGTTAGCATATTTAGCACTATTTAAATTTATATATTTTGGAAGAACCGATATTTTTTTTTTTTCTAAGATACTTTAAAAGATATTAAAACTGCTCGGTTTACAATGTAAAGTCTACAATGATTAATATGCGATCAAGCATAACAATATCCGTTAGTTTAATAATTTATGAAGTGATTCGAACTGTCTCACGGTTTTCGAAAAGCTCATGAAAACAAATGCGCACTTGTAAAAAAATTAAAAAATCTTATAATTTCAGGTGATATTGCATCAAGCTTCTGTTAGGGCATTTTTGACTCTTTCTCTCTTTCTGTTTGTTTTTCTCGGGAGATTGATCGTCGAGTGAATGTTCAAATCTGTCGAAATCCAACTCATAAATTTATGAAACTTTACTCATTTCTCTCATCACATGACTGAGTGTGTAGTAATTAACGATGCTGCTAGGAAGTTTTCCTTGTGGAATACATTTATAACCCCCTGAGATTTTGAGTACATTAACGTTGATAACGTTATTTGTAATTAAATATGGAAAAATGTCAATCTCAATTTGAGGTAGTTTGAATAGAATTGAAAATCGATAAACTTCATTCTATCACAACGGTTTTTATATTCAATGTCTATACAGAGTTACTAAAATAAATGAAAATGATTTTGGGCTTAATTAATTTTTGAAATAACTGACAGGTTGATCATTTAATAAAAGCAAGTTCGTTATTGTACCTGTTTTGAAATCATCTAAACGCTGTGAATATATTGCAAACTCTTGATTTAATTTTTATACTATGAATAATATTAAAACTATCCAGAAAAGAATATTTTAAAAATGATAGTATGAATTTCAAAAACATTTGGTAAATAGTTTTAATAAAAACAACAATTAAAATAAATAAAAACAAACAACTTGACTTTCATAGAGTCCTAGCTGAGAAACATAATTTTACCAAGAAGAAGTAAAAAGCTTTATATTTTTCTTGACCTCGTTCATGGTGCGTCGTGAAGTCAGCCGCTCTGTCAGCATCACGCTTACTTAAACGATTTAAGGCAGCTTTATCTTTTTTACATGGCTATACCTAGAAACCCAGTATAGTCTCCTTTTTTCTTTTTTTTTTTTTACTTATTTTTTACTTTTTTCGTGTTAAAATTCTCAAAGGACTTCGAAATTTTTTGCACAATTTCTGAACTACTTTTTTCTATTGTTATAAAGATTGCACAACAACTTTCTCATGACAATTTTACCTAAAAAATTCTGCGGTTCTTAGTGAATGCCTGAACACTCTTAAGATTTGAATGGAAAACGTGTGTAAGAATAAGATGCATTTATTTTATTCTGCACAAAGAAAAGTTTAACTTCACTGCTGCAGTTTTGTGTATTTCTAGCCAAACGTAAATAAAACGTGCAGGTGTGTTATCGTAGATTTACCCATTCAAATCCAAATTATACATTTGAGTGTATAGAGGTGAAATCCGTGAGCACACACTTCATACCGTGCAGCAACTGTAGTGGAACTGTGTCAACCACACAGTACCATAAAAAGAAGAAATGCTTAATCATTGATTAAAATTTTTCATTATTACTTATAGGGTAATGAACACCGCTTTAGCTCTTAGGTTAGTCGAAAAGTCCAAATTTGGCAACCAAGTTTGATTTTTGATGTGAGGAAACATATTCATCACAGTTAGGTATCGCGATTATAATTAATATATTCACAAAAGTCGAATGTAATAATTTTCTTATCAAAGAGAATAAATAGGAAACTAAACAATTTATTGCTTCCAAAATACAAAATTTCAATCGAAAATGTTAGTTTAAACGCTTAAGCGTCTCTCGAGGCCTCTCTTGGGATAGTTGAAAATTATTCAAGCATTTCTTTGTACGGTATACCATAGGGGTTATTCAACAAATAATTGGACTTAATTGCTGTCTTATAGATATATAACTGTGTGTGTTAACTTTATCAGAAATTAATTAAATCAGTTGGGTAGCTTCTAATTAGGTGCATCAATCGTACGATAATTATAAGCGAAACCGTTTGGAATGACTACTTCAAATATCTTCACTATGATACTTGCTTGGATGCTCCTTCAATTTCAAAAATGTTAGTTTTGTTTATATCTGAAAGCTTATAAACAAAAAATCGTTTTTGAAAAATCAAACTTTTTAAATGCAAACGACCAAGAGTATAAATTGATTATAGTTCGATGTGAATGACGAAAATTTTCAGTATGAATAATAAAAATATCAAGAAAAGAAAGTAAAATTTTTAGATTTGATTTTTTAGGACATCACGCAATGTTATAATTAATATTTTGCGTAAACAACTAATAAAACTCTGAGATCAAAATTATTACTTAGCTTGAAAAAAGAAGAAACAATATCATTAAATTTACTATACAAACGTATACGTCTGGATAAAATCCAACAACGAGAGTCGTTGAATTTTACGATTGGATGTTACAGTAAACTAGGGAAAAGTGTGTAGCCACGTGCATTCAGAAAGATCCACGGGCGGCTAGATTTATACACAAAACGGAGAGGAAAAGAGCCGAGAGACATACGATTCTGCGATTATAGAGACCGAAACTTGCAGTTACACAGCTCCTAGAGTAGCCTTTCCACATTACAACTACGGATACAGTATACTCGGACTCGCAGCTACTTTTTCGACTTTCCTACGTACACACACGCGGAATGGCGGTAGCGAGTCGCCTCGCGACGATCACGTCCTGCTTCCGCACTCGAAGAAACGAAAAGAAGGAGACAAGGAAACGCCGCGGCTCTAGCCAACTTCACATAATGGCCGATTTTGCCAAACGCCGGGGCCACTATTGCTTTCTACTTGGCTGCTTTATGGTCTCGCAGTAGCCGCCCGTACGCAGCGTCGGAACTACGACTGTTTTTACTACTTGACTGCGCCAGTTTCGGAATTAGAGCTGCGTATTTGCACGATTGTCTCTTTGGTCCTCTTCAGCTTGACTTAGGCTTTCAGTTCTTTTACAAAGCTAAAACAATTAAATAATATTTATTATTATACCCAGTTTTTTTCGGAAGTTTTAGATATCACTACTTTCAAGACGTTCTTCTTTAATTTTTAAATGTTATACGCCATCTTTATAAGCTCCTTCAAATTTTAAACAACTCTTATTTACAACTATTTATTATTTCGTCTAAAACTATTTTAAAAAGTCAATGTAAATATTATTTTCAAAATTTTTAATATTATTTCAATAATATTTGGATTTTTTCTTCGAAAGAAATCACTTATTTCGTAAAAGAAAGCAAGTATCAATAGGCACGATGATCGCAGGAAATTGTTGAGCTGTAACTGCTGCTCGCTTAAACAGATACCCGTGTGTGCGCATGATGTGCTCATTGGCAATGTACGAATGGAGTTGGGCACTCGCTGGTGTATAGGCAAAGTATATCGACGTCCGCGCAGTGGATTCTCCCTCGCATTTCCATGAGATTTATGGCACTCGGCTAGTCCATTAGAGAAGTGCAGAGGCACAAGCGCCAACTCAGGCATGTGTATCGAAAGCCACCACAGTGCGCGCCCGGCATCGTCTGCGAATCGGCATTTTCAAAAGCTACCAATTGATAGCCAACTGTATTTATATTTTCTCCTGCAAATCATATGGGAGCTTGATATATGGCATCGCACTAACGCGGAAAGAAAAAAAGGTTTATCCGTTGCCTCGAAAAAAAGCTCAAGGTAGTTGATTATTTTATGCGTCGATTTCCTGTTTAATACACTTTTAAAAAGAAATCCCACTGTTCTCACAACGGAATAGGAATCTGCATCTTTGATGATTTATATGAAAGCAAGAAGTGCTTATATAAAAAAAGGAATGGCTTTTGGTTACGATAAATTTTAATAGTCGACGAGAAAATAAAAGATTGGCAACTCTACACTTATACAAGCAGCAAATTTTATGTATGGCAGTTTAATTACATGCAAATGATGGTTTGTGCTGGACGGACTAAAGGTCTGATTTCCTCACCCGAGATTACAATCGTAACCATTGATGTTCCGAAGAAGTGTACACCACTTTGTATGTTGTAACTTAATTGGTTCACTCTAAACATCACGACACGTTCAAGTATTTTAAAAAATTTAAAACGCCAAAAAACGTTTAAGAAAAAATGTTACACCTAAAATATTGGAAATGGCTGGGTCTCATTGAACTTTTAGAATTTCAAAAAATGCAATGGAAACGAAGAAAAAGTCATTTCTAAAAATTAAATAAAGATGTTTTGCGTTTTAAGCCTCCTATTAGTTCTTAATCCTAAACGAAATTCAAATGTTATATCAGGCTTTACGGGTTGTTACATGATACTCTGTAAAAATCGAGCATGACCATTTTCGAAATTACCCTTAGTTTTCGCAGAGCATTATACATAATAAATAAATTTAGTACAGCTCGTACTCGTTTCATAGTTTCATGCTTAATCTACAATTTTAAGCTCATTGACTCTACTTTATGATCTAATACAATCATGACTCTAATGCAACTAATCTTAATGCAAATAAAACGGCTTCGGTTAATTTTTATAAAAGAAAAAAGACTAGTGTTTGCCAAATCTTTCATCAAAAATTAAAGAATAGAGCTCGATAGTTGTTTTGTAACAACAGCTAAAAGTTGCTGAACAATTGTTTTAATTATTTTTCAAGTTCTCATTGATTGATGTAAAATTATTATTTTAACCTCATATTCTATTTTTTTGGATTCCATATTATTATGAAAGCTAATTATAATTATAAAATTATTTGATTACTTGATTAAATGGTACTAAAATCAATGTGAAAATAAAAATATGTAATTATCTATTCCAAGATTAATATTTTATAACATGTCTTATTGTGGAAAGCTACGTCAATGATTATACAATGAAAAAAAGAAGACAACTGCGTAGAATTTATAAGAAAAAATATTCCATGAAAAGTTCAGCCAACTCGTGAAAGTTTTTATTCTCACCCTTTTAACCCAAGAAACTTCAAATTTAACGAATTCAAATGCTGCTCGATTCAACTTGATGGTCATAATTTTTTACCTATCGTCGATGATTGGCAAAATGCTCGATGATTGACGTTTGCTTTTTTTCTGTTTAGAGCCTTTGACGTGCACATAAAGTATCAAAATGTATTTTCATGACACATTCAATATGCTGTACTCGCTCAGTCCTCGCATCATGCGCTGCCACTAGTTTTAAAAGAAAACATCAATATACTAGAGTTTTAAAATAAATATCGTACAGACGCTTGTATAATATGCGCGCGAGTGTGTGCATGTATGACAACAGACGGGAAAAATGTGTTGGCGGGAAAGAAAGACGGCCTCTGTGAGATTCACCCCCGCGTGCTTGTTCAATATGGGCACAATCCATTCTGCTGCGTTATGCATGCAGCGCAAGTTTATTGTTGCTCTGAAATAGTCTGAGAGATAGAGAGAGGATTCACATAAGGAAATTGTATGCGTACTCATCGCGCTGAATGCATCATTTGTAGGAGTACCATTGATCAGTGAACGTGCACGCGGCCCTGCGGCGATATTGATTTTCATCGTTGAAAATTTCATGTGCATGCACACCGCTATTCCAGTGGAATTATAACCTAGACCCCCCGAAAATATCATCCAGCCAAGCCTTGCGCAGTGGTTTTAATAGATACGACGGCTAAAAGAAAACAGCGTCGCTCATTTTATCTGAAAACTTGGCGCATAGATTACATCGTGTTGTCGTAATATATCTATGTCCACGATTCTCTCTCTCTCTCTCTCGGTTTCAAAATGCGGGTATTACTAATGCACTGTGACTGATATCTCCGCGTTAATGGTTTTCTGGAGCAAAATATTTTTAAGCTCTTGTAATGTTCTCGCGAATGCCATATACTCGTGCATTTTTTATAATACGCAAAAAGCATGACGAGAATTTTTAATTCATTCTATCATATATCTTTTTTGTTCTTCTTTCTTGCTCAGCAATAACTCGCTGCTCGTGCTGCGGTATGTATATTCTCGAGTTGGAAACGTGAAATAATCATATGTATAGTCCTCGTAGATATGAATTATCGTGTATTATTTCAAGATATATAGAGAAAGTCTTCGTTTCTTAGCTACTTGCACTTGTGGCAAGGCACATTCAGACCGTGTCCCGCGTGGTCACGTCGCGCGTACTTCGTCGCAGCAGACTTTTGAATGATAACTTATCCTTAATGCATAATGCAGAAAAAAAGTAAATGTTGTTTTTTTCCTTTTCGTTCAGCTCAAATGAAATCATTATAATGTTTGTTTAGTTTATACCAAAGCATTGTAAAATTGTATACTTTAATACCGTGTTCTACCGAAAATAAGACATGCTCCGAAAATAAGGCGTGGTCGATATTTCGGGTCTCGAAAGAATATAAGGCATGTTCCGAAAATAAGGCCTACTTGTCAACATAATTCCTGATTAATATGTAAACAAGTTCAGTGTTAATTAAGCCAGCACCGAAATGGAAGCAAAGCAAATAAAATTAAGAAAGTCGTATACCGTTGATTTTAAAAAGAAAATCGTTGAAGAATCAG
>CACVKI010145368.1:0-33069 GCA_902732785.1 Trichogramma evanescens | reverse complement strand
GGCACGCGAGCTCGGGCTGGGTAGAGGGTGCAGCAGCTACGGAGCTACTCTTTTTCTCTAATTCCTTTTCTCTCTGGCACTGCATTCATCTTTCCTTTGCACGTTGGCTTCTTTCAGCGACTCTTATCGAGCTAGGATGAAAAACTTTGAGCTTTTGTGCCAAAGGACACGAGTCTCGGAGCGATTCAGTTTTCATATAGCCACAAGTGTAGGACGATTGCCGTCGAGACAAGAGTTCATTTAGTTTAATCCCCCGGAACGTCGACAACTCGATCGAACACGTGAATTTTTGCCGCAGGTCAGCGAGGCCTACGTCAGCCCCGTGAGTCGCGAGAAGAAGCTGCAACGAGGCCAAAAACACAGCAGCGCGTCGATGGCCAGGTCCGTGGGAATGAGCGATCAAGTCCAGCAGCTGCACAGGTACCCCGCCGAAACGAGCCAAGCCATCGAGCTGAGCGTCCCCCTGCAGACCTTCCACTATCGAAGTGGCCAGTTGAACCTGCGCTGCGTCGTCAAGATCGCTGGCGTCTACGAGCAGTGGAGCGAGCTTCAGTTGGGCGCCAGTCCTTGGGAACCCGTGCCGGAACGAGGTGAGTCTAAAAAAATATTTTTCCAGCTCGTCCTCGATTTCGATCGACGACGATATCGTTTCGTGAGACGCGTCGAAAACTATACACGAGGTAGTCGGTCGCATAAGCGAGTCGCCCGAGAGATGCAAGTTTCGGGCAGCTCTCGGGAGACGGACGGGCCATCATAGCGCGCCGGAAGCTACTCTAAGCGGCTTATCGACTTTTGCTCAGCCTCTTTAATGACTGTTGCCAACGAGCCGGCGCGAGAATGGCAATAGCTGAGATACGGCCATCGACGACGACGACGTCTTGCGTCTTACAACCCTAGTAGAGTCTCGAGTCCTTTGCTCCTCTAACTGCACTCGGCCTCGCTACCGCCAGCTGATTAAGTCGCTTTGATAGTCAGCTTCGACGATCTCACGATTTATCGTCGCGTTCCAAATTTAACTTTGTAAACGTGCACCCTACAAGGCGTCTTTTGCAAAACTTAACTAAATTCACAATCGTATTTGTCTTGGCCCACAGTCAGGTCAGCCAGTGTATGCAACCAGAGTCACATGATCACCGATTTGACGATACTTGGCCTCCTTTTGCTTCTCCTAAGCTCGAGGTAGTCAACGTGCCACCAAACACCCAATGGATTGCTGCAATCTTAATGCTACCCGTGGATAGTGCAGCATTAAATACTCATTCCAAGATAGTTCATGGCCTACACCTTATTGCGCTAAGTTCGAATAATCTCTTCATTTCGATAACTAAAGTAGAAGTATCGGTTACCGGTAAATTTGTACTGTATATAATACTCACGGAGTTTCATCTTCAAATATTACTAAGCATGAATTAAAAAAGCATGAATTGAAAAAATGTATATTGTAAATTAAGTAAGAAGTGCATCTATATCGATGTTAAATTTTCTATGTTGAATTAAATTAGTTGATTGAAAACTGTGTATTATAAAATTAATTTCAAGAGCGAATCCAAAGATAAGAAGTTGTTAATAAAAGTATAATTGTTGAATTTTTACATAACGTTATTTACGAAGTGAATCGGGGACGAATGAAAGAGTGATTGACAAAATGAAATTTTGAAAATTGAGTGTTCAATAAAGTTACAAATGTTGAATGCAGAATATAGCAGTTGTAAGGTTTTGTTACATATTTTAGAGATTAAACTAATAATTTAAATCTATTTTAGTTTAGTTCCTCTTTTCGATGTTCAATTAAGTCTTATGGTAAAAATGAAGTATTCAAGCGGACAGTTTTACGTAAGCCATATTGAAATAACAAAAATAATAATACGAAAAGAGTGTGAAAAATTTAATATTTTCGTGATCAATGAAAAATAATTAATTTGATTTTTCAAATAAGAATATTTTTTGAAAACGAAAAAAAAGTGTAAGATATACAGCACCGTAATGATATTTCTATATCATACATGTAATTATTCTTTTTCATATTCTTTTTCATTCAATAAATTATACTATAAATTACCTGAGAAAAATTTTTATTTGCTAAAGATGACGAAATAAAAATTAAAAAAATATTTTTAACACCTAATTTTTCGCAAAGATATTTGACCAGGATTTTCCCTTCTAATCGATCAAAAATTTTTTGAAATCTTTTTCAGAGACTTTTTTTTTATATGCAAAATTTCTATGCTGCAGAGTTTCCGTTCGGTTTGTTCAGGCGCGATCTGATTGGCCTTATTACAAACATTTCTGAGGTATTTATTGAATAGTAACCTGTTAGCAATGATTACGCTAAAGTACCGGATGTTAGTAGCCGATGTAAGAGTCAGAAGATGAATTCCAGCCGAAGAAATCACGTAAAGCAATGAAAACTCGAACTACACAATGAAATATAAATACTGAATATCACATTTACTTTTAGTCCACGCATCGCCTTAATTTTCGTTAGTTCGAGTCGCAACCGCTAAAAGTCAGTTTCCTCTAGATAAGAAGCCAACACTTATTAAAAACTCTAGACAAGCTACTTTAAAAGCAACGTGTTTCGAGATATGTCGTAAGATTTTATGCGATCCGAATTTATTGACCGGTCAGTTTTAGCAAAGATTAAAAATATTCATTATGTGCCTAGGCAACGAAAAACTATAAAGCCTCAGAGCTCATGTGATAATTATCGAATGAATGGAAGCCAAGCTGATGTGCTCTGAGCTTTTTCTTTTTGATTCATTGGTACGTATACTATTTTTCATGAATCCCGAGGCCGAAATTAACTTTTCCGTTTTGACTGCAAGGTCAAAAAGATTCATTTCGGCTTGGGTATCACGGAACATTGTAATAGTTCCATATTTTTATTTTCGAAAAATATTTAATTGCATCCAATCCAAAAGTTGATAAGTTCTAATTCTCATTATTCTGAATTATGAACATTATTTGATACTACAGACTATACATAAATAAAAATAAAATGATAGAAATAAAAGCATTTGCAAATAAGTTCGTATTTTCAAAGAGGAACTAATTGAAAATACATTTATTTGTTGTTAACAATCCACTGGAATTTGCCAATTTACCCAAAATAGTATATTACGTGCCTAGGGAGCGAAAAACTGGAAAGCCTCAGAGCACGTGTAATTATCGTCCGAGGCGAAGCCGAGGCCGATAAACATGTGCTCTGAGGCTTTCTTTTTCGCTTCATAGGTGCGTATACTATTTTTCATGAATCTCCCAGCAGAAATTAACTTTTTCGTTTTGGCCGCCGGGACGAAAAAGGTTAGTTTCGGCTGGGGTAGCATGAAAAATATTTTTTTTTTTTTAAATAAAGTAGACATTTTACACATAACATCTAGTAATAATTCGAACTTAACAATTTTACGTAGGGCTCTTTAATATTTATAGCATTAAGATAGTTGAGCAAGAACTAAAGATTATGCGAAAGGGAGTAATTCTAATCCATCTAGGATGACGACGATGCGGCCTCACCACAACTCTAGATTATGTGATGCACGTGCAAGCTCTCTCGCTCTCTCTCGCAGTAGGAACTGCTTAGAAGCGACACACCCTTTGTGCGCTTGTATATTCGTTCTCGCCTGACGATATATACTTCGCCATGGTCTATCGTGTGAGTGTAATGAAAAGCTCCTCCTGCATTGGTGTGTCGCTTCGCTGTAAGGTGAAATTCAACGAGTCGCATCTACATAGTTGTACACTATCGCATTTCTGCTACGACACCTGCAGAAACTAAAGTTGTATACGTAATTTACGCCTATACGTACACGATAAGGCGTTTAATTCTGGAAAAGTTCCGACCGTACATGAAGCATAGTAGGGGTTGCTCCTGCGTCGAAGCAAGCGGAAATAATGACAATAGTATTCGGGCCAGCATTGGCAGAGCCCCTACTTCGCTACATTTACGTTTTGAACTGTTTTAGAATTAAACGCTATATAGTGCACGTACTCCACCTGCAAAACGACTCATCGCGTGGTTTAGCGTATGTAAAGTGATTATACAACTTGAAATAATATAGTGGGTTATCGCGCTTCCATTCAACAAAATGTTAGGTATTCATCATTTAGCGCTAGTATTAAATTACGACTAATTTTTAAGCTTTTGTTGGGATGATTGTCACTGAGCTTTGCAAAGATTTACAAAGTCAATTGTAAAAAGGTACTACACGTCGTGTTATTATTTTCTGCCGTCTCTTGCAATATGTAACTGCGAAAGAAAGTTCGACCTAGTCTCTGCGTGTATCCGAGGTAGCTTTAGTGTTAACTCTGGATGATCTCTGAAACTTAGAGGTTGTGCACTTCTCTCCTCTAAAGTGCTTTTCCCAGTTTCCTTCTGGCACCTCCTTTGTGCAAACGTAAAATCGATTGATAGAGCCCGTACTTCGGGTGAAAAAATCGGTAAAATTTTCAAAAGAAAAAAGTTTAACTTTTTTATTCTAGAAAAGTATTTAAATGCTCTAACTGCAACGGTGAGAATCTCGCGATATACTTGAAAAAATAATCCCTATTCTTTTGGTTTATTGATGTTGCGCATTATTTATTTAAAACATAGATAACTTCATTTCCAATACAGTCTTACAAGCAGGGTTATTATTATAAGAACCTATAAATAACATTAAGTGCAAATAAATCCGGATTCAAATTTATTACCGTTATCAAGAAATATTTTTAATCAAAGTGTGCTTACTCAAAAATTATTCAAAATCCCAATTCATAAAATCATTCAGCAATTTAGCTAGAATATCAATTTAACATTTGACCCCCATTCAATCTTCCTTTACACGTCGCGTATACCTTTTTTGCTTGCTCTTGGATACTTGGCTCTACTTTTTTCTTTTTCTCAATCTGCCAGTAACGAGAAAACAATCCTTCAAGTAAACGGAGAGAAGGCCTATAATAAAAATTGCTGTGTTTCCAGGAAAAAGTTGTACAAAGTAAAACTATAATGGTTTTCTTTTATAGAACACAACAATCTTTATCATATTCTATTAAAAATATTGTTATAACTCAGTTAAATATTAAAATATACAATAACAGAAAACCATAATATATAGACTCTGTACAATTTTGTAACTAAGTAAGTAATTTTTTTTAAAATAAAAAAAAACAAAGAATTTCGCATAGGAGACGTCAATAATACCCAGAGATCTTAAAAAATTTTGGCTAGATCCAGAGGTAGAATAATCTGTTTTTTTTTGTTAAATCTGTAATTTTATTATTATTTTTGTTAGAATTCTAATAAATACTTTTCAAGATTTAATTTTATTACAATTCGCAGAGACATGTTAAAGTAATAAATTTACACGTCGCAACTAACGCATTACTGCAACTTTCCAATAAGTTTTGTCTTGGGGTACAACAGCAATGTTGACACTTGTGAAGTTCACGTACTCATATAATTATGCAGTTACATTATTCTATATTGCAACACGTATATCATTGTTATATGGTTTACATTAACATGTGTATACACAAGAACAAATACTATTCTTCGTATTGTCGAGGAATGTCTAAGTACAGTTAATGATCTACAGAGTCTCATAATTAAAATGGCGTAAAAATTTATTAGTCCATTTATTCTGTCGAGTCCGTAAGTAACACCAACCCTTTCACCCGAAATCTTGAAAAAAGAAAAGAATAATCTCTTTGTTCATGAAATTTTACTTCTGTAAAAGAACCGGCTGATTTTTTAATCCAGCCGCACAGCTTCTTATCAGACAACGCTTTTATTAAAAGAGAGACCTTATAATTCAATCCTCGTAGCACAAATGTAAAATTATTCGAAAGACTATCTACTTCTCCGTCTGTTATTCAAAATTTAAACAGAAATATTGAGTTTTTAAACTTTACTTGTACTCAAAAAATGTTTCATCAAATAATTTCAAAATAAATTTCTTGAATTAAAAATTTTGAACCTGTGTCATAACGTCAATTCAGTATAGCAAGCTTTTTCTAGTCTTCAATTAAATTTTTTTTTTAATTAAACTTAATGGATACAAGTCAAAAAAATTATTAAAAAAAAAAAAAAAAAGAATAATATGAAATTACAATTAAACAGACGAAAGTCCCAGCGGTGCAGCTATTGGAGTATCTATTTTACAGTAGAACTGCAGATACTGTACACTTGGACTCGCAGCTAGTTTTTCGGCTTTCCTACAAACACACATGCGAGCCCGACGGTATAGCGGGTCGCTTTGCGACGATCGCGTTCTGTTTCCGCACTCGAAGAAACGAAAAGAAGGAGTCGAGGAAGCGCCGTGGCTCGAGCCAACTTCACATAATGGCCGATTTTGTCAAACGCCAGGGCTACTATTGCTTTCTACTCGGCTTCTTTATGGTCTCGCAGTAGCCGCCCGTACGCAGCATCGGAACTACGACTGTTTTTACTACTCGACTGCGCCAGTTTCGGAATTAGAGCTACATATTTGCGCTGCCGTCTCTTTGGTCCTCTCCTCATTGAGTTGGGCTTTTAGATCGTTATCTGGAACAACAAGCAACGCCACTTATTTACTTGACTAATTGTTATTTTCGTACCCTGCACCATAATGATCTATTTGGATTCCAAATAGAACAATTTCAAATATTTTGCGACAGGTAAAAAAAAGTCTTATCACTTTTGCGATAAAGTTGAGGCGAAAAAATCACCAGTTTTTAAAAGTAATGACATCGGGAACTTTATGTTGTGAACTTCCGAGACATGAAGGAAGATGAACATATCTTCATGTACAACGTTGTAATCTTGGCTCGTATAAAGATAGTGTCTCAGCAAGGAGTAGGTCTCAAAATTAATGTTCGCTCTGCATGTAAAGCTTACAGAATACAACCGAAGCTGCTATTACGCCCAGTTAAACTTTTAATCATATCAAGCCTGCTGTTAGAATACGTAACCTCGCTGAGCGAACTTTCCTACTTCTATAAAGTATAGCAAAATATGATAAAGCTGATCGACTCGTGTGATCGTTAGATAAATCTACTTAAATCTGCTCCCATAGATAAACCATACACTTTAACTATTTTTTAACGACCTAAATTCACGAATGTTCCATTTAGAATAAATATTTTCAATCTCGCAAAGTGAAGATAATTCGATAAAATGTTTTGTTGACGATGAATTTAAAAATTATTCAAGACACCCTTAAATATAGCTGACTTCAACAATACTTACATAGCTCTAATCTATCGAAGATCAGCAAAGTACAAGAGCTTTGTCTCAAGTAACTCTATAAGAGAAATAACTCAATAGACACGCGATAAATCACTGTCTGGTCGAGATTTTCATTGAAAGAGGTGAACCTCTTCTTCCTACAATATTTACCAAAAAATTGTTAAAATTGATTTATAATACTTCTTTTTTGTATGACAATTCTAATTTATTTATTTTTTTCATATATAAAGGTTAAAAAACTGAGTGAGCAATTTATGAAATTCAAATCTTTTTCAATATTTTTCAATTAAATTTCAAGAGCCAGAATAAGTTATAAAAATCTCTGTGAAAAGAAAAATCTCATAAACGTATAGAATCGGACAAATGATTGAGTAAAGTTTACTCAACTGTAAAAAATCAACATTAAAGTGGATGGTCGTTTGTATACGCACACGTTCACATTAGTGCAAAAATGGCAAAAGGTAAAAGAGAAAAACCTGCCTCCGGCTGTACTCTTAACCGTGGTAGTCTGCACCCTCCAACGCCGACTGTCTCATCGCGTACGCCCTATGCCGCTACATTATATACCTCGTTCGTATAGGTGACTCTCGCCTCGCCTCTCCGTCTTGCATATTCGGGAACATTTTACCTCGTGGATCTGATACAGAGTGATAAGCCGTAAATTATACACAGAAGCCTTACGTCGAGCCATTATCACCGCCACTTGCATCAGCGAGCTCGAGATTACGCAAGAGCCGAGTCCTTTTCTACGATTTTCGAAGATTTACTCGATCGATACTTCATTACTTTTTAGATTTATGAGCAAAAAAGTCTTAATATAGATTAATTGCAATGACCAGATAACATTTATTACTTTAAACTGATCGGGATGCATACAATTTTTTCATGAGTTGTTGATCCCAGCTTAGTATCCTTACGAAATTGAATCTACCTCGTGCATTTGCATTAATAAAGTAAATCGCAATGCAAATTCAATACAGTGATCCATGAATAATTGGCTACTTGCTGACTCCCGGATTTTACGCTGTATTTTATTAATGCAACCTGTTATGTTGAATCCATTGATATGTCTGATGTCTGCAAGTGCAAAATTCGTCAAGTAGTATTCAAAATAGTTACAAAATATTATTTTCTCTTTGAAAAGTAATGAGCTAATATATGTAGTCACGTTTGAAATATTATTTGTCGTTGACAGACGCTGTGATGTTAGCTGTTTGTAGTCTAAGAACAGTATTGGATAAAAAGGAGTCAATTGAATAATCGCTTCGTGTTGGACATAAAATGATTAAAGAACGACATAAAATGTAGTCGTACGATATTGATAAGTTTCCCCGCAATTTTGCAAAGGATGCATAATAAGTACTTAAATATTAAATTTCAGCCTCGTTCCAAGTAAATGAGTAAAATAACAATAGATTGATGGGATAACAATGGATATTCTTAACGTGCTAGAAATCTATCTGCGCGCGACGCGCGCATGGAACTCTTATGAGTATCAAACAAATCAAGCAAATCAAACAAATGAAATTAATAACGAATGACGAATGAACATTATTAACTACAGAAGGCGCATATAGATGACACTAAAATTATTTCTTGTACTTACATGAAGTTGGCTCTAAGAGGGTTCAATTCGATCTATAATCGCAATGATTCTTATATTTATTAGATAAAAATTATTTTCGCAAAAACCATAATTGATTGACTAATTTTATTGATTAAACTTACTTATAGACAAAATATAAAACAACTCGTGTATATATTTATTTTTTAATTAAAAATAACAACCCTCAAATTTGAGACTGCAATTAAATAGGTTAAAAGCAGGTTTATAACTCTAAGAACAAGATACCTTATGACGGCTTAAATATCAACTACCTCTGTCTTTCCCTTTGATTTTCTTTGTAATGCTTCCTTTATAGTTCAAAGTGTATGAAGTAAATCGTTTCATTCAATTCATGGGTTATAAATTTGATAGGTCAATCGGCTGAATTTGTAAGTGCACGAATATTTTGGCAATGATTTCTTTTGTCACTTAATGTAAGGTTTTCCCAGGTATAGAGTAAGTTATCCCGTGCTCTATCTCATCTTCACTGGTCTTGTGAACTATTTTCTCAAATGGCATCAAAACACAATGCAAAAAAAGGAAGAATCATAAAACATGTAGGTTTGAACGTTATACTGTAGACACACGGATGCGAGCTTCAATTCCCAAGTTGGGTAGAAAAAAGCAGGGAGATTGGGGGAGGGAGTCGTTGCTATCTAAGAAATTGATTACCTCCGGGACTACGACGCTTGGCTTTTCCAAAGTTCCTCTGCATACACAAGAAGCAATACATGTATGTAAAATAATATGGAAAAAATATCTTGCCTTGTGGTGTGCTAGAATTATTTTGAATAAAATTAACTCAATTATTTTTATGGTAATAATCAGTAAGAAAGAGCTAAAATCATTATATTTTTGCAAAGGTATGAATTAATTTTTTTATTCTCCCAAATCAATAGAACAATATTTTTATAAACTCGTATTATTCACATTGATCCGAAAACCTGAAAGAATAGGAAAATTGTTAATTGATTAAAAAATAATTACAATACCTTATTCTTTTAGAGGTAGCTCGTTTATTTTGTCCAATGAAGCTAAGTGTCAATAGAATGGTAATTGTTGAGCTGTAACTGCTGCTCGCTTAAACAGATACCCGTGTGTGCGCATGATGTGCTCGTTGACAATGTACGAATGGAGTTGGGCACTCGCTGGTGTATAGGCAAAGTATATCGACGTCCGCGCAGTGGATTCTCCCTCGCATTTCCATGAGATTTATGGCACTCGGCTAGTCCATTAGAGAAGTGCAGAGGCACAAGCGCCAACTCAGGCATGTGTATCGAAAGCCACCACAGTGCGCGCCCGGCATCGTCTGCGAATCGGCATTTTCAAAAGCTACCAATTGATAGTCAACTGTATTTATATTTTCTCCTGCAAATCATATGGGAGCTTGATATATGGCGTCACCAATGCGGAAAGAAAAAAAAAGTTTATCCGTTGCCTCGAAAAAAAGCTCAAGGCAGTTGATTATTTCATTTTCTGATTTCCTGCTGAATACAACTTAAAAAAAGTCCTGCTGTTTTCACAGTATTCCATTGTTTTTCTTTTGATACCGTACGCACCTGACACCGGAATACGAAAACTGCAGCTTTTAACAATTTATGGGGCGGAGAAGTACAGGTCAACGCGGGATAGTTGGTGATTATGATAACAAATAAACCTCTCTCTTAACAGTCAACAAAGAAATCAAAAGCTCGAACCGTGGAATTAAGCTTCGAACGAGCAAATTATTGTGTTAAACGATCATTCGTATTTTGATACGGCTTATCGACAAAATTATTTGTGATACATTAACACTAAGTGCTGAGCTATATAATTAAATAGGCTGGAATATCAATTACGAATAAACAGCTGGTAAAAACTCTATCTACCGATACAGATACTGCCTACTCTGATTATTGCCAGTTATGTGACGCACTCATATATCAATTGTGAAACAATAATTGAACCTTTTATAGCAAAAGATTCTCTTCACAATTTTTTTCCACTTCATTTTTTTACTCCGCTTTAATTTGTTCTCGTTTTTAAGCATTACACTTTTGCAGTTAAAACTGTTTTGTAAAATGTTGTAATATGTCCAAATGAAATACTTTTTACCATAAATGATGTTTACACAATATCTTTTTTCGTTCATAATTTAATTAGCACAATGAAGGGTATAGCATACGCTTATGAAATCTGTCTTTGATAAACATATTGAATTATTTTCATAAATTTAATGCACTTATTAATTTTTGTATTCCAGAAAAAGTTGAATTAAATTGAATTTTTTAGAAAATTGAAACCGTCGATATTCTATTCAATAGGAAAAAGATTACATAGGCATATTTTAATAAGTATGCTATAATATTGCCAAAAATTTGCGGAGGAAGTGAGTCAAGCGCCTCGCCGTTCTGTCACGTAATATACATGATAAAATCTAGCGAGAGTATTGTTACACCGAAATGGTTAGAAAAGGAAAGAGAGGATGTGAGAGCGTGCAGGGGAGCGCAAAGCAAAAGGAGTAGGGGATGTATTTGTACTCTTCGTATTGAATGCATCGCGTGTATAACGCCGTTCATCAATGAACAGGCATGTGGCCCTGGGGCAATATTGATTTTCATCATTGAAAATTCCATGCATATGCGGCGAAGTTTCACAACACACATGCTATTCAAACTCGACAATATAATCTGCTTTTGCTGGTCTGATCGAGCTTTAGAAAATCATGAAAGGCAAGAAAACAATTTTACCCTTTTTTTCTTTATCTCTCATAAACTGTACATCACATCTGTCGCAATTTATCAATGTCTACGATTTCTTTTGTTTCAAGGTATATGTTTTATTACTAATACGAGTTGTGACCAGTATCAGGCGACTTCTAATGGAAAATATTTCAACCCTAACACTTATGTTTTTTAAGCAATTTGTAACGGTTCGTTTCGTTATCTTTTACACAAAAGTCAGATTACCATTGCTTTTAAACCTCATATTTTCTTATTTCTGTTTTCGGTTGCGTGAAATAAAAAATTACATAAAACAGTACATACTTTTTTCGAATGACATGAGCCTTTTTCTTTCTAAGAATGTACCATATAACCAACCTTCGGGCAAGGCACACTTCTCTACAATCTTAAATTGAAATTAAAATCTAAAACTGACAAGTAATATTTTAATCATGATTTTTTGCTTAGTCAAACCTTTTTATAAAGGAATTTATTATACCCTTTATCATCATTTTATTTACGTTATATTACTCACAGTCAAATTAAAATTGATAATACAAGTCATTGTGGAATTAAAAATTTCAACTAATTTTAAAATCATAATTAATCAATTGAACTCATCAAGTATTTAAAAATTTAAATATGAATAAAATTCATGCAAAAAAATTAAAATATTTCCGAGTTATACTCTTTTTTCCCTGAGGTTATGTTACTATATGGTAGTTAAAGAACAAATGAAAATATGAAGAAGGAGAGGTAAAAGAAAAAGAGATAAAAGAGAAAAAAAGTTTATGTAATAATGGTAAAGAGAGCTTTACTATTTTTCCCTCTTGCAATGTGCCTTGAACGTGCCATACTCAAAGGAGCTTCCTCCCGAACGGATTATATGAAAGTGGCATTTTTTAGATAAAAGTCTTTTCCCTTTCTTCAATGTCATGAACCTACATACCTCTAAAATTTCGTCTCTTCAAGCGTTGAAAACGTTCCTCTAATGCTCATGAAAGAACTTTAAAAGCTTTTCTGTCATAGAATCACCTGTACTGCGGCTATTTTTTGTTTTTCCATTAGTTTCACATATATTGTTTCACTGTTCACTTCAACTTTCCTTAACTTTTAGCAAAACAACATTGACCTTACCTTATATACATTTGAGAATCAAAATATACAATAAAAGCATATTATGTGCATTTGAGCTATACACATCAAGATCAGTGGAATATTTGATAGTCGCCGAAATATTTGTTTAGACAGCGACTTTTTAAGGTGAATTCTGGAATTGGACGAGCAACTTCCGTCGTTGTTGAAGAAGCGCAACAATCACCATTACAGAAGCGTCATTGTCTGTTCAAAATGGAGATCAAGTGTTCACGCTTACAAGTGCATTCGAGATTAAGCGTTTAAAAGGGTATACGTGTGTTTGCCGAAGAACATCAACTGGTATTACAGATCAATTTACATTAGGTCATTCCAAGAGGGCTGGTAACATTTTTGGAATAGATACAGTCTCGTATATTGATCTTGAAGTAAATTTTATTAGAAATTATTTTTTAAAGTGTTGTAACCACAAATCCAATAATTGTTTGATGAAAATGGAGTCACAAAAAAGCTTACCCTTGTAAGTCCTGATGAGTGATGAAAGGATGACATTTCGTAAAAGCTTGAATCATAATCAACTAGCCAATGATAAACTAAACTTAAACAAAGTAATTGAATATCTGCGAGCACAACGTTTAAAAACGCAACAAAGAATGCAAAGCTTCCTTACGGTCGACACAACATTTACTCAGTATTCTCTGAGAGTGCCTTCAGCGACTATAAAAAGTTGATTACAAAATTACTCTAAAATAATTGTATAAAAGTGATTATTTTACCCCTAAAATGTCGAATAAATAGAATGCTTCGTTGAAGACATTGAAAAAATAATTATTAAGCGATAAAAATAATTTTTCTCTCCAAAATAATTGAACTGTATTAGTGGTTGTATGAGAACATACTACACAGAATTACTATATCATGAAGATTTATGACAGGAACAATAACGACTCGTTTTATCAAAACACTTATCAGCCAAGGCGAAACATCTGTTTGCATAGGTAAGCCGATGAGGATGATCAACACTTTGGCTCGGATATCTTATGCGCGTCTATCACCCAAAGCCAACAATTCGCCAATGTATTCTCACTTCCTCTCCCTCACGAAGATGTGTGTACTCAAGTTCTAATGGTCTGCGCTACGACGGGGCTATATATAATCTGCGTTCGACAGCTTTTACCCAAGCTATTATTTGGACTACAAATGTGTGGAGGAAGGATTGGTGACGAAGAAGTGAATATCTTATATTTCGCCCAAAGAAAAAGACTAGCAGGGTCGTGCAGAGACTTATGTTACAATTAAGATTTATTCATTTTTACATAATCATTGCGGTTGGGGAAAAAGCCTTAATCTTTAGACTTTGTCTTTGTTTTGCATTAACATTGTAATTTCAGGATGAGAAAAGTTTCTTCCTAATATAGAACTTAATTCGCAACATACAACGAACATTGTTTTGTTTCACAAAATTATTTCATAATCGAGCAATAAGATAGTATTATAGTTGAAAAACGAATTAAATCAAGCTCTATTATCATGGTTTATCATGAAATAACTATGTTCATTTGAGTCAATGTAATTGAAATTTGATTACTCATTTTGGCGTACTTGTAACAATTCAATGTCTACAAATTTTCAGAAAAAATGTATTTAGACGAGTACGTCAGAACTATGTTTATTTAGCTGCATGTAACTTGCACGCTTCGTTTGCATGTAGAATTTATTAGAAATGTCAATATGATATGAGTAATATGAAGAAAACAGTACTAAGATCAAATAAAACTCAACTAATGTTAGTTACATGACTATTCTTTAGAGAAAATCATGGATATGTATAATTGTCTAAAAATATCACTAGAGGCAAACTTAAGGAGACATGATAGCAATGGAACCACAAAATCGTTTTAATATCGAATGATCAGTCAACTACGCGGGTCCGTGTAAAAGTTCTCTGATCAACCGCAATTTTTTCCTAGTCTGTTTAACTCTCTTTGACGCATTCTCTCTCGCTCTTACTTTTTATGTCTCTGCAAAAAATCTGTCTTTTGCATTCTTCCATATCGATCGATTAAAAATATAAGTCCTTGTGTAGAGTCATTCGAACGACGACACATGAATACTTATGTACTCGCCCGTAGCCAGCTAAAATCGTATTGCGTGCAAGTACCCACGACTTACACATTACACATACACAGTATGTATCTGTATGTATATAAATAAATGTATGTATGTACACGTATGTATATGTAACTATTTACATGACGCGTATAAACGAGCTGCTAAATAGCAGCGGCGAGAGCCGCACTGCAACGAGAGAGAATTTCCGCATTGCTTAAATGAGCTTGACGTAGCCTAGCGGCCAGTATACCAAAGCACCGAATATCAAATAAAGCGGAACGCGCGGACCATTGCGTGTGCCTCGAAATCGTATAATTTAATATACAAGGCAGGGGAGACAAAGAGTGAGATAGGGTCGCCATGACTTGTACTCTTACTTCCTACTGCTGCAGCTAATTAAATTGAAAACTTTTAAAAAATTTAGTGTGTATAAATGAAACGGAACCCGACATGCAGAAAAAAAAAATTGTGACGCTCATACCTATGCATATATTTACAGGTATGAGAGACATTTTTTTGGCTTTTCTTTAAAAATGCTGTAACAATGTAGTTTTATTTCTATACCAACATTTTTCCATTGTATACTTTTTTATATACGCGGTGCGAGTGAGAGAGAAAGAGAGAGATTTTATGATGTGGAAGTGAAAATTGCATGTCGTGCTTTTTTCAACTCTGCGCTCTAAAATTAAACGATCTTTAAAGTCCAAGGATACCCTTTTTATTCGTACCTCTGAAAAAAAAAAGAATTTGAAGCTTTAAATAACGGTCATAGAAGGTTCGGATAACGCGTGCACGTGGACTATTTTGATACTTGATGTTCAGCTTGCATTGTTCATTGTGCAGACTGGGTTATGGGTGCAATTCAATATTACGAATTTTTTACATAAGCTACAATTAATTTACGTAAATTCATCTATCACGAGAAAAAATACACTGTAAAGGGTAACTTCGAACATCAACAATTCGAATCAAACTCGTTTTTATCGGGGAAACGATTTTTGCAAGTCTCGAAATCATTCGTTTACCGAATTTGCTCGGAATAGTAATGTTCACTGGAATCAATTGAATTTCTAACTTTAATAGCCAAGTCGAGCATATAACCATAGTTGAACCTTTAAAGGCCGATTTTCGCACGAGCACTAATTTCTCGAATTAGGTACGCATTTACGCGCCGCAGTTTGCACTTTTTTTTTATCTATGACATTGGTAAAGAGAAAGCCACGGCGTTAAACGAACCGTGAAAAAGCAAAATCTTTCGGTTTGGGACAAAATGACTGTACTACTTTATATTATAGTTTATATCTCGTTATGTTCGAGAGTTTCCAGAATATGCAAATAATTATTCGCTACGCAGCTCTGATTGAAATTGTTCAACCGTTAAAATTCCAAATCGCAATGGAAGAAGATTTAAAAAAATTTACATCATCGCAGTCTCGGATTTGGTGATGTATGAAAAATACTTGTCTATGCTTGTTTGAAACGAAATATCAAGATAAAAAGTATATATACGAGGAGCTTGCGTATGAATGCAGGAAAAATGTGAGAAGTGTCTTTTACCACCTCAAGATATACTGCCCTATGAGGTTTCTATTCAACAATGATGCTTGTATTTGAGCAGATGTTTACTTTAATCGTAGCTTCTTATTTTAAAATCTTTGTTTATAATCGCTTTGTCTATCGAGTTTTTTAGTTTTTTTTTTCTCATTTAAAATCCGTATAAACGAACGAAATATAGACTAATATTTTTTATGATATTTCAACTTCAATACTAAATACTTCCTCTACTGGTTACGTTTATTCGTATTAATTAAGATAATTTCATTAAATTGTTTATGTAATTATAGACAAAATTGACCTTACAGCCAATTTAGTTGACAAAGTTTTTCATAAAAAATTACAATATTAACATACGTGAATAAGCTTTTTATTTTAAACGCTTAATGTAGCGTCATTAGTACTAAAAAGCAAAAAAAGAAGTTCATAAGTTTAATTCTCAAAGAGCCACTGGTGCAGGAGATTAGCGCAAAGTGTGCATATAAATGATGACGCACAGGTAAGTAAGGAGTATACATATACGTTTATAGAATGCAAATGGACGTATGAGGGCTGTAGAGGCTTGGCTGAATGTTTGAAAAGCAGTTTATTTGTTTTAAGGGTAAACTCCGCATCCCACATCACGCCTTTTTTCTCGACAGCGGCAAGTCAAATGGGATGGCGGAGACAAGCAGATATCGCGGAAGGAGAATTTTCAAGAGAAAGGATTTACATTGACACTTTAAGAACTGTATAGTGCTATGGTTGGAATGCCATGAAGTTTTTTAATATTTTTAAAAATTCTGCTCTCTTAGATATTTAATTTTTCATAATTTTTTTTGCCCTCTTTGTAGTTCAACCTGCGTATCATGCGTAGCATAAGAACGGGAAAAAAGCACTTACAATCACAGCCGTCTTGTTTGCGTCGAAACAAAAGCTCCACCACAATGAATGGTTT
The DNA here is from genome assembly GCA_902732785.1 of Trichogramma evanescens. Taxonomy (NCBI): domain Eukaryota; kingdom Metazoa; phylum Arthropoda; class Insecta; order Hymenoptera; family Trichogrammatidae; genus Trichogramma; species Trichogramma evanescens. The sequence continues at coordinate 15,859 of CACVKI010145368.1, read as the reverse complement.
ATCCAACACCAATTTCTGTCTTTGTGACTATGCGTCAGCGTAAGAGAGGATCCTAATCACAGCTTTATTTGTGGCAAAACGAAATGTTTCAATAATTACTTGCATTTTATTGTTACATTGTATATTTTCTTTGACGCTACTATTAATCCGAGTATCATATTTTACAATTTCTGAAATCACTTAACCTGTTTCAGTATGAACTAATTTTTTAGTCAAAGAACATTTTTCTGATTAGTCAATGGTTTAAAAATTTATATTTCACGTACGTTGAAAAGTAAAACAGGTAATCTCTTAGTTTAACTTAACTAAAGTCAATTTTGCTTAATAAATATACGATCTTACAAACTTTACCTTTTACTTCTCAGATTGCATGTGCTATTTTTTGGAAATCATGTAAAATTAAAGAAAAGCTTTGGAAATATTTATTATTCATTTGATGTAAAATTAATTGAGTGGCATAACTAATTATAAATGAGAATTGTTTTCTTCTGAAAGGCCAATGTGCATAAGTAGATTGCAATTCAAAATATTAAAAAGTAAAAGTCTTTTTAACATTTTATCAGCTTCATCTAAGCTACAATAATACATCCCACATCTGACCGCATTATTTCCTTCATTGTTCTTGCCAAATGCAATTGCAAACAAATGGAATGCTGTAATAATGGGCAGGGTGGAATCGTTCAGAAAGAAGGAAAAGCGGCTGGCTCGGAGAACAGACGAACACGACTTTGCGAATAGCTTTGCACACAAAGTATAGCCGATTGCTTTACAATTTCGCTATTGCACTTCTTTTGCTTTCTGCTCAAATTGGATTTTCTTTGAAATGAGGACAGTGTTCGAAGAGTTTAATAATTTTTGGAGTACGTGAGGAGATACCCTTAAGAAATATTTAAAATTATTTTGATTGCTCACACTAACGTCAATGATTTCATTCTCATCTGTAAAAAAATAAGAAAGTTTAAGAATAACGTATTTGAAAATTTGAATTTATATCAACAAGACTTGTTTTTGCCACTTGCAGATTTACAATACTTCATCTGTCGATGGAATCAAAAAGCTTTTATTATGATAAATCTTATTACAATACAATTATTCACTACAATTATTTGAAGATGTATCATAGTATTCCAATTGCCGTCTTGAAAACTAGATGTCATTTACTATACAGTTGTTGGTAAATGTAGTCATTTTAAACAACAAAGCACTCTTGCAAGTTTGCTTTAAAATCGATTGTTCACGACATATAAATGATTCAAATTTAAAACATTTCAAACACTGAATCTTTGCGATTTTTTTATTTCAATATGTATGAAGAAAAAATTGAAGAAAACCACAAAGTCTTGGATTTTGTGAAGGAAAGCGTATCAATTCTATAAGATTTTTTCAAGACACAAGTGTGATTTTGACTAGATTGTACCCATGGTACATCCTTAATTCGATAATTTTCAAAAAGTCAATCTTTTGAAAATTCTTGTTTAAAATTTGTATGTAAATAATAGTATAAAGTTTATTAACAGCAGACCGCTTTTCGAGCTAGTAACGTACTTCACAAGCACGTTGAAAAATAGTTGATGTATAAAAAAGGTAACAAGTTTTCTGTGATAATTTAACGTAATACTTACATGTGTGGAGTGTTCCAAACATTTGTCTTCTCTCTCAGCCAACGAGTTTGTCGCGAGCGATTTACGCTATTGCCGCAAGATCGTCTTTGGCTACAACCAATTTCTTACCTCAGTTATTCTTTTGTTTCTTGGTCTTTTTTCCCGGCCCGTAATGCTTTTCTTCTTTACTTCTCGCGCACCACCTCAAAATTCATAACGTCTATGTAACGTGGAAGAAGAAGAAAATGCTGCTCAATTTATTTTTATAGCTGCTGCAAAGAAAAAATATTTTACTGATTACGAAAAAATGTGAAAATATTACCTATACATTCATCCAGACGTGCGAGAAAATTCTTTTTTTATAAATTATTATGCGCTGAATCGAATTTTATAGTGAAAAAATTGCTCAACTGTAAAATTCATATCCAAATGAGCAGAAGAGCAAGAAGGAAATTTCGGTTATTTAAAAGTAGAAAATAATGCCGCCCTAGGGACAATGAAGCATTATAACGAAGTCACTGGCCACAGAGAATGAGAATCCGAATCTAAGAAAAATATATGACTGCGTTTTGTGCATCTATTCGAACTCGAAGAGAAGACAGTCAAAAAAGGTTTGACGGCTTTTATATTGCTTTGACAATATTTAATTATGTGCCCAGGTTGCAACGGCAGCAAAGCCAGGCGAAAGGAATCTTTCTTCGGTATTTCCGGAATCTAGAAATCACACGCCTGGGTCATGTCGGGAACGAAAAATACCGGCCAAAAAGTTCAAAATATTCGAAGAAGCCAAGAAGTGTCTCGAATCGAGAGCAGAGCTTGATTGAATTCGAGCGCGAAACAGCGTCTTACAAAATTGTCGGCGAATTTTGCGACAAAAAGGAACGAAAAATAAACTATAGCGAGGACGAGTAAACGATCTTTAACGACAAAAACGCTCAAACATTTTTTCGTGTAGCCATAAATTCGAATCGACAGTTATGTGCTTGTCGTTCAATCACTCATGTATCTGCGATAGATGCGTCGACAGTGTCGTTGATATTTTGCCAGGTGGGAGTGTCAAGTCGGAAAGAGCTTGCAAACTCCTCGATGCAAATATATATATCGCGAATTCGCGCAGACAGTAGAGCGAAGCTCTGCGTGGCGCTGGTGGTGGAGGGGGCATATCGCGCACTGCTCGCCTCGCACTGCTGCGCCGTGCACCGTGTGCAGCGCGTGGCACATGCGCGCCGCCGCCGCACCTCCCGAGAGAGAGAGAGAGAGGCGAGAGTTGCACCGCGCAATATTTCGACTTTCGTGCTCTGCAGATTCGAGCTCGTCGGATGGCCCCAGCAGTATCCAGTTCTGTGCCGCATCTCACGCCGCCTACGTCACGGAGTCGACGACCCTCTCCGGCGAGCCGCGTACATACAGTATAACGTCACGCCTGCGGGAAATAAATATTATCGTTGCGTATCGGTGGAAGCCTCGCCGCGCGATGTGCAGTGCGTAGCTTTTTCGGCCTCGCTATCGATAAGATCGCGACCTACCGGAGTGCGGACCTTCGTTTGGAATTATTCGATGCAGTGATTGAGTTTTGACACACGTGATGTTTGACAAAATATTCGTTTAGCCGTAACCGGTCGCTTGAAAAAGCTGCGTCTCATCTGTTCGTCCACTCGATTGTCCCTCAAGGAGCAATGGATCGTTCAGATTGGTTCAAGCTTACATTTATCGTCATCGTTGTTACAGGTAAGCGCAAAATCGTTTGCGAGCGATTCGATAAAAAAAATTTCTGAAAGTATTCATTTCAGACGCAAGTTAAAGCTCGTTGAATAATGGATTTACTTTTTCACGCATATTTATTTTTCAAACGAATTAACTGGTGGATTGAAAGTACACCTGTAATTTCCTAGTTTCCGCTTCACGTGAATAAAGCGTGACGGTAGAGAAGTAAAGTAAGGGAATGATAAATGCGGCTCGTTTTGATAGTGGGTAATTGCGAGCCCACCACTCCATTCGTCATTCCGAGAGCTGAACTGAGAGAAGCCTTTGATACGTGGGGAGATAGCGAGAGAGCGAGAGAGAGAGAGAGAGAACGAGAGAGAGGGAGAGCCGAAGGGCTTGATTACAAACTCGAGGTGTGGACGTACAACCTCATTTGAATTTAGCCCCTCTTCCTCTCATGACTTCCGCGTGGCTTGCTTACTAAAGTTCGGTAGCGCACGTTTTCCACTTTCCTTACGAGCGGTTCCACTGCTACTGCTACTGCTGCTGCTGCTCCTGCTCGGCGGGCTACACCTCGCTTCTCCGAGCATTCTGCATACAAAGACTCCACTGCTGCCACAGAGAGACTCCAAGAAAGCGAAAGCTACACCGAAGCGCGATGCTGCACTCGCCTTGCGATTGCCTTTCCGAAAGTGCCCAAGGATGATTTTGAATTCCTTCCGGGAACAACTTTTCGTCGGCTGGTGAAAAAATTTGAATGCTTTGCGCGAGTTATTTAGCTCTACGTGCGTGTTTCGAGCGCGCGGACTTTGAGCTTCTTCAGGTGTAATTTTTCAAAGCAAAAGACGCAAATAGTGAGCTTAGAGACGGGAGCTTACAGTGATTCGCTGCGTGTATACGTATAGCGAGGGAGGCAAATAGAGAGAAAGAGAGAGAGCTGAGCAGACGATGCGAGAAGCGTAGCAACAACAGAGTGGCTTACTGCAAAATCTTCAAATGAGTTGTAGCGCGCCAGGGGCATTGTGGTTCCACATAGTATTATCTCCTCTTACAAAGTGCAAGTGCATGGAAAACGACTTTGTCACAGAAACCTATGCTATCGCTTACCTTATCCCAGCTTCTCTCGCTGTGGACTTTGCCGAAAGTTTTCAAACTTTACTCTTAAACTTGGCGTTTTCGATCCAATAAATGAGTTTAGAAAACAGTGAATAGTAATGATTTCGGGAAAGCATTTTCGCGTCAATCCAAGACAAACGATATGTCGTCGTCGACGATTTATCGATAAGCAAGCCGAGACATTAATAGCCGCTCCTCGCGATCTAAACTCTCGAGCTTTTTTCGTTCGGTGCTTATAATGCAAGTAAGTTGTCTCGCTCTCAGGCGCGATGTTTCAACGGGGGGCTGCTACTGCTGCTATATATCCATATAAAACAAGTCCATTGTCAACGGCACTACTCGCGCCGCGCGCCGTTCTTTCTCTTTCGTCCTACGCCCGGGATATATACGTCCGCCGAGGGGTGCGTATACAATTGCAGCCTGCAGTTTTCGCGACTCTATTCGGAATAATGAAGCTTGTAAGATGTTTCGGAGACACGGCGACGACGACGACGACGACGGCGCCTGAATTGTGCAGCTCGGCGGATTTTCTCTCGCTAGAGAAGAATAAAAGCAGTTAAAACGGCTTCTTCAGAGTTGACGAGTACTACTTCTCTATTATTATACTCGACTAATTATTTTTTTCCCTACTTATGACATTTTCTAGATTACATTTTACTGATTTAAAAATCCGAGCCGACAGTTTCAATGCTACTTGGATCTTAATAATGAAAATTCTTTTCTTTAATATTAAAAAGCTGAAAAAAGTAAATGCGTTTGCTTTAACGATAGAATAAGTAAACTAAAAGTATGTAAGACTCGTGTTAAAATTTGTTACCGCAGAATTCAGCCAAGTCTCTAATGAGTTCACGCTTCTATAGATAAACGCTCACCGATGCATATTACGCTTCCCTCGCAAGTTTGTATTTTTGGTTTTCCCCTCGAAATGCGAAACAATTTCAATTCGATATGCGCACAGCGAGCGAATCTCGGCTCTGCCGAAAGAGAGGAAATCTGCATCGAGGAGAAACTATCCATCTAATTTATGATGCACCGCGGAGAGAAATAATAAAAGTATTCGAAAGTTTAGAGAGGAGATGGAGGACGGGACCACAAAAGTTTTATTATAAGTGGACGTCCGGGAAGTTTGAGACTGTCATTGCAAGAGGAACGAGAGGCTCTACGAATATAGAGTTGTATAAAATCGTTGAGTGCGTTGTTGAATGAGTCGTTAATTTTACTACTTCTACATCCGAAACTTTTCTCTTTAATTTTCAAGTGCTTTTAACGTTGTAAGCGTGTGATGCGCGTTATTAATCAAGACTGTTTTCTTTCACGACTTTTATCATCAGCGGCGTGCATATTTTCATCGTTAGTATTTGCAATTTTACGATCGGCTAATTTACGAATTATACGACGTGCGAATTTAATCGACCGTTTCCCGCTGGTGGCTCGTGGCATTTTTGCTTGTTTAACTAACAGTAAAGCCGAGATTTATCATTAATTAAAATTCTTAAACAGCAATGCAGATAAAGCATCTCGGTGTGCGCGAAACTAACGAAGGCTCGTTTAAATTTAGCCAGCTTGCGCGCGCGCGCGTACAGCAAAGCGATACGCTCGCAAAGAAACCAATTCGATACTTGAGGCATAAACTCGCTACGAGAGTGTTTATTAATATTACGGAACGGATGACCGTGGAAGTGCGGGCAGGAAAGAGCCGCTGCTGCTACTGCGCGTGCTGAGTAATGCTGCTACAAGCCGCGGACGACACGCTGCTTAAGATAATAAGCGCTTCAACGTTTGTGTGTTTTTTCGGTATTAATCAACATCCTTCGGTTTTCCAAGTCCTAAAAATGGATCGAATGAAACTTCAACCCTTTCTTTGTTTGTCTTTGTTCGTGAGTCGTCTCGCGTAGTGCCTTGATGAATGTTCGAATTAGAAATCATCAGAAACTTTGTTGAAGCTTTTTTAGGATGAATAATTTCTAGCACGAAAGCGCACAGAGTTTCTCGATAAAAAATTTATTTGATTTTTATATTAGCTCGTGTAAAGCTTGAACAGTTTTCGATTACTCTTTATGCACAATTCAACTTTTTATTAAATGTAAAAATGTACTGTTAAAAAAAGGAGTTCACTCTCGTTTCGCTTCAACTTTTGACACTTAACATTGAACCAGCAGTTTTATGCGTTCAACCTGAAATTCTGTTCTATATTTGAAGATGCTTAATTAATGAGCTTGCATAATAATGAAAACTAATGAATTTAAAAAATACGAGGCACTTTGAACACGTAAATTGATATCAAAATGCATATGCCATAATTAGAAGCTTATGTGCACGGTACGTATTTGATTGAACTCGTACTATTGAAAATTCACTATCTAATAGTAGTATATCAAAAATAATATCGAAAAAAATAAAAAGTCGAAAAGTTTTGTTGACTATTTTAAAACATGCAAAAGAGGTTTAGTCGCCCCTTACGAAAAAGTCTTCGATTATATTTCCCCTAAAAAAGCATAAAATTTGCGACTTTTTGACACACGAAACATCATATTGTGCTCAAAAAATTTGAAAGTAAAATGTCGATGCTCGACCTGTATGAGCGAGAGAGTACGTGCGAGAGCTGGATCGATATATATATATATATATATATGTTACCGCATGCAATTTACAACGACGCCCAGATACAGTTATAAATATGCACCGGCCATCGTACGAGGCGCGCACAAAATGTCGAATAAATAGCAGCAGCCAATCCGTGGAGTTGGCCATCAACAAAAAAAAAGGAACCTCAAATTTCGTACTTGACATTATCATCGCACGAGGAATTAACTCGGTAAAAACAAAGATAATTCGTCTTCCCCGCTTTCATTTTTCAACTATGTTGCTGCTCCTGCTGGTTCTGGTGCGGGAGATGCACAAAAGCTTTTGAAACTGCAAAAGTGTATATGTGCTGGGTGTGCTGTGTGTGTGTATATCCCCCGTGCTTGCGGAGCCCGAAATTTCGCTGGCGCGCACCTTGCGGGCACAGTTTGCTTCATAAGAAGCCGCGTGGTTTTATGTAAATCGCGCAGTTTGCCGCTGACGAGATGCGGGCAAACATCGCACTCGAATGAGAAAATATACAGAGGCTGTGCAGCGCGCGGCGGCGGCGTGATCCATCGCCCGAGTGCGGGAGTGCTGCTGCGCGCGGCCTGCCTGTATATTATGTATATCTGTATAGTAGGGAAGCGCGCTCTGGCCCGACTGTGTCGTTTTTGGTGCCGAGACATCTAATCCAATTTTCGCGCAGACACACGTGGATGCCGAGCAATTTGTTTATTACAAGCCGCTGCTTGAGTTATATTAGATTCTTTTGCCTGAACTTGCGATACATCGCGACGTATGCTTATAATTGAAACAAAAACAAGTTGCATTTTAGCGCGTTCAATACTTCGAACGGGCGCGTTATTTTGATATCGTCCCTATGACTCATTTGGAAAGTCATTTATTTTGCGCGCTGCGATAGTAAATGTTGCGTCGAAAACGTAAATCTTTTCATTAAAATTTCAATGGAGGCAATAAAATCGATCCAACGAGGCCTCTTTAACGCGAGCCGCGCGCAGCTGATAAAATGATAAAGCACGCATCGCATTACCTTATAATGCTTTGATGACATACATCTTGTTAACTAGCGCTGCTTCTCAATAGCATCACATAACACGCGCGTTATGTAGGCGGCGCCATATAAAATCAGCACTTCCGTTTTTTTCTTTTTTTTTTAATTATAAAATACATAATATTTAAAGAATTTCATTAGCGTTTCAGGAAAATTATAAGTTTATGTATCAACTTGGAGGCCAGGCGGCGTTGAGTTGGCGCGCGCGTGTCGGCGTCCAATTTTTTTGCCGTTGAAAGACGATGCTAAACTTTTACGAGCGCAGTTGTGAACTTACATTACAAACAACGTTGCTCGCGCGCTCGTATCGTTTCACACCCCGGTCGTTCCGAGCTATATGTACATCGAGTCTTTAGTAAAGAAATTTCACTCTTTTTCTCGGTACAGAAAAAAATAATAAAAGAGAGAGAAAAAATAGTCGTTCAGTAGGAAAAAAAAAATTGACGCCGAGTTTTATATCACCCGATACGGACTTTGCCCGATTAAAACGTCAAGCTCATAATAATGTATTTCGGGCAAAATATGAGGATATGCTCGCACGCTGATTTTAGTTTTCTCACATTTATCCGAGCGCACATGGAGTTCCGTAGACTTGATGGTTCATTAAGTTCATTGAATTTTCCGACGGTGACAATGTGCGGCCTCTGTATATTCGCTCGCTGCGTGCGCAATTCTTGGACACTCTCTCCATCTCTCTCTCTCTATCTCTCTCTTTCCCTCTCGTGAGCAACTATTTTGTTCCACGTCGCAGCGTACATACATTATGACGTTTTTGCGGATTGAGCTTGAAAACTCTCCACGTGCTTGCTCGTCGCTGCTTCGTTAATAAACTTGACTATTCATGAATAATTCTTTATCGTCGTTAAATCTAATGCACAAAACAAATAATAAACTGAGATCTTACAAGGTTTATAATTTTGCTCAAAAAACACATACGGTTTGCCCCAAACGTTTGAATTCTTTACACTGGCTTAACTCATTTACAAAAGTAAATGTGTAATAAATTTATGATCAAGTTCAAGTCAGTTATGTTTGACCTACTTTCACGAGATTCATGTTTTATGATTATATAATTCAACAAAAAAAAACAACCTTTGTCTACAAAGCGTAGATTTTGTCACTTCACAATTACTATTTCTACTGTTTCATCTCACTTATCTCGGGTCAAAAGTCTGACAAACAATCCAAAGCCATAAAATACTTTACATTTAAGGCACGCTATTATTTTTACTAGTAGATTAAAAATAAGGCAATTTTTCCCACAGCTCTTTTCCACGGCTCTTTTTTACGTAGTCACTAAATTTTTTAGCTATATAACAACGAGCAGAAGATATTACAGTTGGCAATCAAAAGTAAAAATTTCTTCTTATTTTTTAGCCAATAAGTTTGTGTTACGTCACGTGAAAATATCACAAAGAGTGCCTAGGTGGGCAGCGGACTTAAGGCTTGATCTCCTTTGGACGGTTGTTTGATTTCTTCATTCCTTTGTTTTCTGTCCTAGAGTCCTTTACGAGATGTTACTGCCATTTTTTTTAACATTTTTTTTCTCTCTGTCTTTCTCTCACTACCTCTCAACATGACGGCTCGATGAGATATTAACTCGCTATCCACTCTGCAAAATCTCCAGTTTTCTATAAGATTGCCATTCAGAGGAGATCTTTTTTTCGCTGATATACTTTTGCCATTTTTCCTAATCCATCATGAGATTAACTCGAAAACTTCGTACCTCCCTCTTTGCGGTGTAAAAAGTATTAAAATGCGTGAAAAAATTAATTGATACGGTTATTATTATTTTTTACTCTTTTATTTTCATATAGGTGCTAAGTTTCATCGTAGCTGAAAGTTCATACATACATTAAAATAGCCTAATTTTACGATTGTAAAATTGTAAAGAAAAAAACGTTGCTCATTTGGAATGGCGTTCAACCATATAAATTGCTATGCTAAGTACGGGATGCACATTTAAATGAACACTAAAGAAATTACAGGACCGCGTGACCACATTTGCTCTTGTCCTCGTAGCTTTACCTCCTCTACATAAGCCTATACAGTCAGTGCGCGAGTGCGAAAGTATTCTATGAAACCCGCAGAGTATATCAGCCGCATTTAGCGTAAGCTTAAAAAGGCCAAGATGCATTCGAACCCGACGAAATGCTAACGAGCACGTGCGACCAACATCGTGCGACACATTTTTTGCTCAATTCCCAGATTATTGCGTATACCTTGGTATTCTAAAAATAGTGTGTAATCCAACGGAGGTATTGATTTTCACAAGATTTTCCGTTTTAATTGGATTCTCGGAGAATGACAAACTAAAAAAGTTAAGCCACTCAGTGGTTTTTTATACCGCAGTTCTTGCAGGCTAGTAACGATAGAATCTTTTTTTGTTCTTTCTCTCTCTTAGACCCCACGTTTTGATTAGACTCTGTAGTTTCGTGTATAGAAGAAGATTATCGTTGATGCTTACATACGAAGGAATTTCTTATAAAGTCAATTTTTTCAATATAACATTTTTATAAAAGTTAGTATTATGAAAAAAAAAGAAAATTTTTTTCTCGAATTTTCCAATTTATAAACCTTTATCAACTGTTTTTTTCTCATATAAAACAAATTCAAGTGTTTTGCAATTGATAATTACGTCGCGCTCAAATACGCATAACTTGATGCGTACATACGTGTTTCAGTTTTCGGTTATTTGCCCCAGTGTGTGTACATACACATTCAGCCGCGAAATTACAAGTTGAAATTGATTTTCCGCGACATGTACGGCTACTACAACCACGTGCCTTTAAATTTGCCTGTGTACAATGTGTCTGTGTATTCCATCGGGTCATCGGCTCACATCCTTTTCACTATTCAGTCCTATTCTTTATTTTGCCAATAGTACATTCAGTGTTATGCCGAGCGTTAATCCACATCAGATTGGACGAGTTGAGCTATACGGTGCTCTCGCTTCTCATTATCAAACGGCCGCCGTCGTGCGCGCGCGCTATGATACACAGAGATCCTCGTCGTGCTGTACGCGCGATAACAGTACGGCGGGAGTACGAGTTGTCAATGTTCGCTGCCCTGTTATTAACGATCGAACGAATCAAAAACGATTTATCGTCATTTTTGAACTTTCAAATGAAACACGATATTGCGGCCCCGCGCAATTCTTGAAACTCAGCAAACTGGCTGGAATCTTCGGGATGGTATTGCATCATCATACACTGCAGTTTTATCGGCAAAAATCATGCCAACGTTTTCCTTCTCTCTCTCTCTCTCTCTCTCTCCTCGCTCTCTTCTCTGGGCATAGATATCGTACAATGGCAGACATCGATAAACCTTTCAGCAACTATTTTATATTACCTGCTTCCGGATTGACGATCAATACGCGTTTCCTCAACCTGCTGCCCTTATTGCCAATTGTTCAGCTAGCTCCCATGCCTATACACACAGACATCCCGGAGAGAGAGCTATGAGCTTTATCATCCGATCATCCTGGAAATTGTTCGCATTTCATTCAATAAGCCATTCACATATGAACGCGCGCCTGTGTATGCAGCAGCGCAGTAGCATCAACTCATAATACAGACACACATCCAGAGCCGAGAGAGTATAACTCAGCGATTCTGTGTCTCCTCTTTCTTCCGACATATTGCGATAGATATTTCCGATATACATACGTACGGAGATTCAGCCGCGTATATATAGCTGCACTGTACGGGCATGTGCTGCTGCGTGTCGCTGCAGCTATAGGTGGCGAGCAGCCGTGCACCGAGGCCAGAACTCACGCGGGCGCGACACTCTCTATATTTCATAAATAACACGAGCCTGAGAAACATTTATTCATAACAAGCCCGACATTTTTCACCCGATAACGGCGGAATACCTGCAGGCTCGCGCGCGCACGCTGCACAACGGAAAAATTCGTTATTACGCACAACTGTGTATGAAGAGTATGAACGCGCGAGCGTATACGACAACATTCAATTGCAGCTCGCGCGCATACCTGCTAAATGAAAATAGATTGGTAAATACATTCGAAGAGCTCGGCGTTTGAGTGTGTGTGCGCGTGTGTACTACGGGAGCAGAGGGCTACTACAGTTACACGCGTTTTCCGCCGTAATTCCTCGCTCTAGTGTGTGTGTATATAACGAAAACTGAAAATAACGCGCACTAACGTTTTCGCGTGTCGGAGCCTCTCGCAAGCACAACGTTTGTCCTGCAGTTATTCATTGACTCGCGCGCCAGGCTTACTTGATTCGATGTATGCTATACTGCTCCTGACCAATTAAGTCAATTTTTTTATCTCGGGGCTTGTGCACACACACACACACACGCGCGCCACGTACGTCCGAAATATAAATACGCTTTATAGCTATGTCTGCGAAAATAATATATTTTCGTTTAAAGTTTTTAATTAAAGTAAGCTACGCGTATAGCTCGCGTACGTACGCTGCACTCTCGGCCTTTCACGATGAGCATGCAGATGCGAGTATAAATAATATATATTTTCACGTACCAGTGTGTACAACGTTTGTAATTATTTTACCACTTTTCGAATTGTAATAAAATTCAAAATATCGACTCACAATAAAATATCAAAGTATCGAGCCATAATGGAAGGCTGCGGAAAATCCGCTCTGATAAGTCATCTTTTTGATTCGGCATGCCTTGTAATAGATATATGTAATATGTTACCTATATATTTATTATAATCAAGAGAGACTTTGAGCGAAGGACTGTGGGAGCAGTAGTCGGGTATATCCGCTTCAGAATTAGATATAGGACGAGTTTGCTCAAGGCTACAATAACGATGTTTGATGAACACTGGATAAACCAGACTCTGAGGCTCTTGTATCAATGTTGATTTGAAGAGAAATACATGCTTGCGCCTCATCCTATCTATGCGTTATATATATAAATACACACGTATGCTTGGGGTAAAGTACAAACAAAAGCTTTCCGGGTATATAATAGCAAAAGCATGTCGAATAATCGGCTGCGTCGCGAAGCTTTCTTATGCGGCAATTATCGAGTGTATCCCCTTTCGATTTTTGGATCATTATTTTGTTTTGTTTTCTCCCTCTTCCACATACATTATACGCCCAACAAAGGAGTACTTTGTTACTTAAATACTTTTTAAAATAAAAAAGTTTAATTGCATGTCAACTACGTTGCGTAAGCAAGGAAGTAGTTAATTGTCAAATATACATGCGCTAGACTTACAATGGAAAGCAGGACGCGGCGCAGGCGAATGGGGTTTCTAAGTTGCTCGTATTGTTTTTCCTCGCACGTAGTGTACACTACTCTGCTCGGAGAAGAAAATCTTGTCTCTTTCATCTTTGTGGCTCGAGAATGGATAGCTCGGTGAAACAACGAAAGGGTTGGTTACAAACCTAATCTCCACAGAAATGATGTGCAGCTTATTAGAAAATTTTCTTTACCTCGTATAAAATACACCATGTGCTCTATTTTAGGGGAAAAATTCAATTAATCGAGCAAAAAAATGTTGGAACCCCACTCGATCATTATTTGAGTTACAAACATTAATGTCCTACAAAAGTATAAAAATTAGTTGTGGAACATTTTAAAAGCACAATCTCACGTTGTTAAACAAGTCATCATCAAAAAATAAAGACATTAACAGATTCCTCTTAATTTTTTGAGCTCCAATTGTTCAACGCTTCACGTACATTCCAATAAAACTACACAATGAAGTGGAAGTAAAAAGTATGCGATGAAAGCTTGACACAGAATGAATAGAATTAAGTGATATAAAGTATTCAGTTATCACGTACCAATTATTGCCTCGTTTTCCATTTATTCGAGAACTCTGGGAATATTATTTCTAATTTTTAGCCTGATGTTTATTAGATGCAGAAATGTTTTGATTATTATCATACGAAACTTGCGACCATACTTATGGTGTAGATATCGATAAAAAAATTCGATAAACATAATAAACATAAAAACGTGTATACGGTTTTGCAAGTTTTCCATTGTTCTATATCAAAAATGACTTTCAAGGAGATTTTAAATAAAAAACCACCGTAAAATTAATAATAGGAGCACCACTGAATACCACAAATCGAGTACAACCCATTACGAGCACATACCTAACTTAGCTTTAGAATAATAAGAAAACTTTCCATAGACTTTTTTCTTAAGCAACTTAATAATCTAATTTTTTCTTGCATACCCGCAAACTTTATATAAGCACTTGTTGAACTAAAACTGATTGGAATCTCTGTATTTGAATTAATGGATTTTGATACTCTAATAAACTGAATAGTTTTTTATACTTATTAATTTTTGAACTAATAACAATATGTAATTAGTCTAAATTTTTATTGTCAGTGAAGTTTAACTTGAAAATGGCTGATAAAATTTTAAACCCGGTAGATCCTGAACAAAATCATAATTCATTTGTCTCACTTCAAAAAGTCTGTTGCTCTTATTTCACTTGAAAACTTTGTTGCATCCAACCAACAAAGACGATAGACAGCTTCAGCAGTCTTAGGACGGCGAATTATTTTCTCAGCAAACAGATGACTTAAACTATTCGCTACTTCAACATGTAAATATATTTTGTATATAAAATGTGAGTTGATGCAATTATTCTTACTCGAAAGAGAACCTGCTTTTTTAAAGCTAAAAAGAAGCAAAGAGACAGAGAGAGAGGCAGAGTAAGCGCTTGCACTATGCTTATTTTCCGCACCGTTCGCTGTGGGACGATGATTCGAAGGAAGTGCTACAGAGCTCGGATGTATACCCAAGCGTTTAAAAGAGCTCAATTAAGAAACCAAATGAATAGAGCCGCGGAACATTACGACTCGCGGTATGCAAGCGGCGGTGGCGGCTGTTGCTGCTGCTGCTCAGAAAAGAGAACTAGCTCGCGAAGAAAAAGCTGCAACGAAAAAAGCTTTACACTGTGACATCGCGTCGTCTTTGAAAGCCAGCTCGAATCCAGCTTCAAGCGCTGCACCGACTGCAAAAAGTTTTCAGCTTTGTCTGTCTTTTTCGCGTATTCTCGTTGCCCCGCTCGCGCGCATCTGCTGACCAAAATAAGAAAAAAAGGCTGTGTAAGCAGACGATGCGATTATGCTGCAGTCCAGGGATTTATATAATAATATTATCATTCTGCCGAGTTTCTTTTTAGTTTCACGGAATGATGCCAAGAACTGCAAGTGGCACTAGCCGATATCCCTTCGAGCCGACCTCTCCCCCGTCGATTCAAATTTACTCGCTCGTGAACGAATCATCAAAAGACATTCGCAGATTACTCCCTTTGATCCAAGCGCTCAAATCATTTGAGCTTTCAGAACGAAGCGAAATTAACTTGCATTCCGTGAAGCAATGATGACGCTCTTTTTTCCTCTTTTGTTGCAGGTGTTGAATGTTTAAAAAATGTCAAGCTCGAAGTCAGTCCTCAGGCGGTGGAACAAGGCCACGAAGCCACCCTGAGATGTCACTACGAGCTCGAAGAGGCGCCCCTTTACTCGCTCAAATATTATCGAGGCTCGTACGAGTTCTATAGGTATTCGCCCAACGAGAGGCCTCAGACGAAAATTTTCAATTTTACTTGGATCGAAGTTGACGTGAGTATTTATACTCCATGTACTCGGCCTTATGGCTTTTTTCAACGTGTGACTATTTGCAAAAACATATTTCAGTCAAACAAATCCGACGAAAGGCAGGTGACGATTAAAAATGTAGATTTTCTACTATCTGGGAATTTCAGCTGCGAGGTGACAACTGACGCTCCGACTTTTTCGACAGCGACCAGCACCAAAATCCTCACTGTTGTTTGTAA
>CACVKI010145367.1:40811-58745 GCA_902732785.1 Trichogramma evanescens | reverse complement strand
AGCGCGCGCATGAATGAAGGAGCTTGCGTCCCCACGTGCTGAAGACACATGCTGGACAATTTTTCGTGTTTTTTTTTGACATATTTTTTGATGACAGTGCAGCAGTGACCTCGACAAGTAGTGCTCGTTGTGAAGTGTTAATTTTCCAGTGTTCAGCGATATAGACTCGACATTTTTCATCACGGAAATTAATTTTATCAACAGTTCGATTCGAAATGTCTTCAAATACTAACGATGCAGACTTATCTCGCCACATACAAGTATTGATAAAAGATTGGACAGAGAGATGTAAAAATGTGAACGATAGACGCAACCTTTTTTTCCGGATACTTAAAAAAGGGTCAACAATGAGACTTGAATCTCTTTACAACAGATGTGTGATAGCTTTGATGAATTCTGAAAGTATGTTTCCAAATGTCGAAGATAGTAAAATATATTTCTTTGAATTTGCCTTGGAACAATGCAATTTAAAAATGGTAAAACTGATCGAGGCTAGTGAGTTGAAAATACACGAGGTTAGATGCCTGGATGGAAGATCTGCTCTTCATTATTTGGCTGAGTTTATATATGGGGCAAATTATAGAACACCTTTCCCAAAAGAAAAAACTCTAGAGGTCATGGCATATTTTTTGGATAATCCAAGGGAAAACTTCTGCGACGATCACGGCTACACGTATTTACACGCGGCCTGCATGACTGGCAACGTGGCTGCAGTGAATCTACTCTGGAGCCGAGGCGTGAACGTCAATCTCGACTCTTACAAGTATTCCCCGTTGCATATAGCTGCACAGTACAGACATCTAGACGTGATAAAGATTTTGTTGAGACATGGGGCCGATCCAAACCAACAGGACGTGGAAAAATCGACACCTCTTCACGCCCTCGCGAGGCTGTGCCTATGCCGGTGCACCAATGCCATCGTCTTCTGCGACAAGAGAAAACCAGTTGATGAAATAGTCCAAATACTCGTTAAACATGGAGCGAATATCGAAGCTCGGAATTGTCACGACGAGACGCCTTTGCAGGTGGCGGCGTCGCGTTTCGATGTGAGTCTCGCCAAGGCACTTCTGGATCACGGAGCGAGTTTGGATAATCTGAACGAGGATAGGATGTTCAGCGCCGACTTCACCTCGGTCGAGTTGAAAAACTATCCTCTCACTCTGAACATCATCGAGATGATGCGTTTATTGAAGTCAGCAGGCTACGGAATAAACTTACACACAAGACTCAAGATGATTGAATGTTGGATGAGAGTTCGGGGAAACGACACAGACCACTTGATTGCTGATGTGGCTCACGGTAAGCCATTTTATTTTCCCAATGCGATAATTTTAATTTAACCCATTAAGTCCAAAACGAACACATTTTTGACACTTTTTTGAACCGTTGTACTTTTGCTGAAAATGGGGTCTGAAGAACTTGCGAGTAAGCATATTCTACGCAAAATTTAATGAACTTTGCGAATTCGGTCAAAAGTTATGGATGATTTTATCCAAAAAAAAGTGTTTTCGAAAAAACAATTTTTTCTTTTTTTCAAATTTTCACGTGAAAATCTTTTAAATCCTGGCGTCTTTGGTACAAATAAAGCGTCGATGCGTCCCTCTCTTAAAGTTATGACGGTTCCAATTAGTAAAATATGATTTTAACTACAAAAAGGGCGACTGGAAAACGAAAATAAATAAGGAAATTTTTGGAATTTTTAACTCAAAAACGATGGATTGGAGGAAAAAATTTTACTGATGAATGAGTTCGTTGATAAATACTAAGAATCCATCGGTTTTGAGTTAACAATTCCAAAAATTTCCTTACATATTTTCGTTTTCCAGTCGCCATTTTTTATACTTAAAATCATATTTTACTAATTGGAACCGTCATAACTTTAAGAGAAGGACCCATGGACGCTTCATTTGTAGCAAAGACGCCAGGATTTAAAAGATTTTCATGTGAAAATTTGAAAAAACTTTTTTTCGAAATTACGTTTTTTTGGATAAAACTATCCATAACTTTTGACCTGTTTCTTATATCGAAAATCTGCCACCGGATTCGGAAAGTTCATTAAATTTTGCGTAGAATATGCTTACTCGCAAGTTCTTCAGACCCAATTTTCAGCAAAAGTACAACGGTTTAAAAAAGTGTCAAAAATATGTCCGTTCTGAACTTAATAGGTTAAATTCTAATTTTTTGTTATCTTATTAAGAATTGATGTTTAAATTATTTTTTTCAGGCAGAGCTCGAGACTTCGTTGTCGGTCATTTTACTTTGATGAGCTTATTCAGTTATAATCATATTGGCTTTTATATGAAACAAGAAACAAAGGATTTTTTGCAATATCATTCCGAGAGATTGACAGCGACGGACCCACTGACGGCGAGGGAACACTATGTGGTTACTGTAAAAAGTACTAAAATCATGTGGAAAGACGTTTCGAAAATCAAAGACATTATGATAAAAGATGACGTCTCGCTGTATCAATTGTGCCAAATGAGCTACAGCGACGGTTACACGATGATAAAAAATATTAAGAATTGGTGCGTTCCGCCAATGGACATTATTTCGTGTACGTGGTTGAACATGGTTGTGAAAAGACACATAGCAAATATTTTAATAAGGTTACAGTTGGAATTGTTTGCAGCCGATCTTTTTATGACTGATTTTTGCAAATTAAATTTGCCTTATACCGTTTGCCGAAAAGTGGCTGAAAAAACGAGTTACGAGGAGCTACTGCGTTTGTACGAACAGACAAAAGAATATGTTTACCCTCGTAGAAAGGATTCTTGGAATACATCACTGCACAGAATGCTCAGTAGAAGTCTAACGAGTTCCTCGACAGCGACTTGGTGTCCAAAAGAATATCTAAGCATTGCAGAGCTTTCTCAATGAGGAACCAAATATTTAGATATCTTGATGGATTTTAACAATAAGTAATTTGTCATCTGATGCATATTAAACGAATTAATATTTGTTAAAAACTTTCCCGTAGAAATTTCGCGGATTCTACATTGGATTTTTTCAAGGGTGAAAATAAAAATTTTCGCTATTTTTCAATCAGTACAATATTGTTAATACTTTTTTTTTTAATAAGTGTATTTTAACATTTAAAAACTCAAAACCTTTTTTTTTATAAAAATAAAAATGATATGAAATTTTCTTCAACATTTTACGAGTTATGCACACTTAAATATTAAATTGTTTTTTCAACACTCGAATCGATTTCCACCCTCGGTATTCGTAACCAGCGAACAAACGTTCATCAGAAATCCCTAGTTATTAAAAATTTTTGCCATAAGTCGACAAATTTTTCTGCCAGAAAATCAATAAAAACTAATCTACTTTGAACCGTGCTTTTTTAGAATATCGCTAGATGAAATACCCAAATTATGCAAGATTTTCTATAGATAAAATTCAAATTGTTATTGTAAAGTTTCAAATGATGAATTAATGAAATGTTCATTGATCATTCAGGAATAAATCAAGATTCTCACTCTGTTTATTGGTTAATTTGGAAATGTGATTTTCAGGACACTAATTCATGAAAAATCGTACACAGGCCCGAGTCGCGAAAAGACCCAGCGAAAGTATCCAACGCCCTTCGCCCAACTTTTTTTTTGAGCCTAGGGCGGTATACATGAAAAAATTTGACGACACTGACATATATACACACCAGTACAAATTCGCGCATGCAGCGGCGTGTGCCGTGCGCTCATACTTATGACTGTGCCGCCGACTGCCTGATTGCATGCCCGTGTCTGCGCACTCTCTTTTTTCAATCTCCTCATTCCAGGGTCGCGCGAACATTTATCCAGCAACGAGGTCGTTCCAAACGCTAGACTCTTTACAATGATGACATCTTATACGTTGAAAATTGGGATCTCGCGTTGCGCGACGATAGAACGTTGAATTTCTATTGCGACATCGGTATTCCGAATCAAGCGTGTAAAATCGGAAAATGAAAAGACGATAATTGCGACGACTCTGCTGCTTAATGGCATCGCGAATGGCATATTTGATAATGGATAATAGTCGCGCGTATAATATTTTCAAGACCGAGCGTTGAACCGCGAAGACTTCGCGCGTGCATTGTGTGCACTGTGACGCGCTGCTCGTGCACAATGATGCACATTTTTCGCAGAGAAAATTATTCATCGCGCTGCATTTCAACGAGGAAAGGAAAACAGTACGGGGACAAAATGACGACGCTTCGTTGTTGATATTGCTTTGTTTTTCATAATTTATTTATTTAAATGAGTTATACGGATTATAGACGAGTCTACAAACTTTATTGTGAAAATTGCAATTATTATCCGCCGATAACACCAAAAACGTGTTACCGCGGGTATCGTATAGTATATAAAGATAGTAATATTGTTTTCTTATGAATACACTTGGGACACACAGGTGCGCCGGTATACAAGCATAATTTTAAAATTACACTGGTTTTTTTTATTAAATCATCGTTCGATGGTTCGTCAGTACTTGTTTTTTTTTTTTTTTTTTGCTAGAGCATCTAATACCGACTACAAAAGGCAGCTCAGTATGAAAATGTACAAATTGCCAATTATCATAAACTTAAGGTTCATCAATTCTAAATATACAATCGTTTATAACGTCGTAAAGTCAACATTAATTTATTAAATTAACGCTTCGTTCGTTAATTATTTTCATTTGTTCTTTCGGAGTGAACTTAATGATATTTTCAAGATTTACTACTTTCGTTAAGACGTACGTTTTCATATACATCTTCTTAGAATGGCATTTATTTTACACTTTTCCAATGGTTAATACTAAAATTTTAAATCTTACGTAAGATTTATTTACAAAGAAAGTGCGGATTAAACTGAGATATCCGTTTTATTGCTAAATCGTTCACCAATCAAATTAAATTTTTACTGTTTTGGGCATTCAATTTTTATGAGTAGGTTCTAATAACATTAATACACCATAGTTTAAAAATGGTACAATTTAACCTGTATTTTTTTTATATTATTTAGTACATGATCGAATTCATTTTACAGTAGAAATCTCAATCACATGATACAATAATTATAAATTAAATACATTTCAATTTTTTTAAAATTATATGTATTCATAGAACATATTTTATGGTCAAAATAAGAAATCAAAGTAATTTTTCGTTATAAATAAATTGCTGTTTTGATTAGTAAAAAACAAGTAATTTTCTTCAAATGAAACTATTGATTTTGTGGCACTGTTTATAATATGTTGCCATTTACTTTGAGAAGCAAAATAATCTTGAAATTAATTAAATGGCGCTAACTAATGTGTATACGGAAAACGTATACACTGGATGTTTACTGACATTTTAAAAATAAAACAAATGAAATTAAAAAAATATCATCTAATGATAATCCGACGAATAAAGTAAAAATAATGCTGATAAATACTTGTATATTATTTTACAACTGTTGAATAACTACCAAGCTGAAATTTTGACTACTATTCATATGCTATGAATCATGAACATCACATTTTTTAATAATATTTTAAAGCGCACAAATATTATGTGACCGTACTATATTAAATTCTATTGGGTTAGAAGTTTTGCAATGTAAATCTTATTATCATAAATTAAACTCTTTTAGTAATATGTCAAATAGGTAAAACAATACTTTACGTTTTCTTTCATGGCAGAGCGATGCAATTTTTTTTACAACAGATTCGATAATTATTAAAAAGAAAATTTCACTCAACAAATTATTAATAACAGTTTGTTGGATAACAATCAATCGTAATAATTTATCTACTTTAATTATCTTTCCATAAATCAAAAGTCATTTATAAATAATACTCGATAAATTGTCTTTATCCAGTTAATATACAGATTTCATATGCGCTAATACATTAATACGTTATTTCATAGTGCAAGAGAAAGATACTGTGATTATTACTTGAATATGTCACAAGACTATTATATCTACAAAGAAAAACTGTGCGACACAAGACTTGGTAAAATACTGAAAATGAACACTGGAAGTCCAATCATAAATGTTATCTTTACAATTGGTAAACAACACTTGAATGCGAGTAATTCGCTCGTATTGTATATGCAATGAATGTTAATTAGTAGAAAGAAAAAGCATAGCAATGAATTGTCAACTTTCATTAATTTCTACGCTTCAAAAGCGTTAAAGAACTATCAAAGTAATCTTATAGATTATCGCACGGCAATATAGTCAAAATTTCACCAAAAAAAAGTTTTGGTGAAACAATTCGTTATTTGCATAAAAGCATGCAATTACTGTAATTGTACAATCCATGTTTTTATATTTCAATACGGTTTCTTTTTGTAAAAAAAAAATCATAAAACAAATCTTTTGTAAAATAAATTTAATTCAAATAATGGCAGTATGAAAATTGCACGGAACTTAATAATTGTTTTCGCATAAAATCATTATGCATGTCGATTTTTAAAACTGTGCATATACAATTATGGCATTTAAATACTTATTCAATTCAATAGTCGCTCGATAATACTTTCAAGCTTTATAATTTGTAAATATTCATGGTCTGTGCGTATATCACATTGCACTGTATTTTTGTCAGTACTCTTAAACTTAGTTACATTTAAAATGTATTTTACATACTACATTGCATAACTTTTATACAAACAGTATGCCTATTTTATCTAATTATAACTCACTTTGGCAATCGCAATGGCGAACATACTGAGTAAAGTGGTTAAGATTTGGGCATCACCGATACTTTTTCATTCGTTTTCACTTTGAAAATCAATATAATTTACTCTTTTAACAACGTCAATGAATAAATTGTAAATCAATTCTAATTCGATTCTAATATTACAAAAGTAATATTGATATGTATGATTATACAAAAATCAAAACAATAATTTTTTCAACTTTCATCTGTAATTAATCTATTGTACTGTAAATCAAGTACTTTGATCTAACGTCATGGTCGGTCTAATTACGTATATTATTCACTGAATACGTAAATAAGTCTTAGGACTCATTTTTCTATTCAATGCAAATTCTAATTTACAAATGGCAACCTTCTGTCATAAAAAAATTTAAGAAATAGATTTTAGCAAAAATATGATTCTTTAGAAGAATCGATGCTAAAAGTTTTCAGTAACTAGCTTCATTCGCAAAAGCTTTACAGTTATTTTCAATTGAATTTTTCAAATTCTTATAAAAGAGATCAAATCGCGCCACATTCAATACGAAATTCTATCATAGAAAAGTATGCGAAGGAAAATATCGCTTCCAAATCGGCCTTAAATATAGTGATGCCAAAATCTTTGATACTCTCGTTCAACATTTTACCCAACTGTGCACTCTATCAGTTATTCTAAAAAATTCTTCTCCGTTGCAAGCAATTTTATCATTAAAATTGGTTTACAAAACTATACAGGGCTTAAAAACACCGATGATTTATTATCGTGATCAATGATCAAAATCGTTTCGTGATTGCTAAAAATACGATGATACGGTTCGTATATCGGTTTTAGTAATTTTTAATAAAGTTAAAAAATCTACATAAGGTTTACTATCTTTCCACCGAACGTTCATTCGAATAATTCAGGTAGAACAATACCTCAAGGCTTGCAATATTATCGCTCGTGATTTCTCCTACAAAAAAATTTACGTAACCGAATCATAAACGTATTCTGATGTACGTTAGTAATTCGGCTAGACTACGGTATTCCACTAAAGATGGGAGTTTTTTTATATACAAGTTTCGAGGAGCACAGGTCTATCTCAGAAAGCTTCGACAAAGCTCGCAGGAAAGAGTCCGGTGCGTCCAGTTCGCTGCTGAGTACCTTTGTACCAGCCGTCGTCGCGTCTCTTGTGTACGTAGATTATGTCGCCAATCTGCAATTCCAGCTCAAACTCGCTGTTTGGGGGATACGGTACGATGCAACGAAATCGGTGAACGCGCTCGTCTCTGTTGCGCGAAAGTTGCTCGATTCTGTTGCGGAAGAATAATTTAAATTTACATTAGTTAAATTTTGCGAGCTTGAGGTTCGAGGCATGATTTGAGAGTCCACTTACCGCTCTCTTCCGTATTCTCTTATCGCTGGTCTTCTGACAGAAGATCCTGCGTCCAATGAATGACTTTTACGGTGATGGCTGCTCATCGTCACACCAAGGCCAGCCGATTCGCCTGATCTGTATTTAAAACCACGTTAAAACATTTTATGGATTTCAGGATTATTTTAAAACTTTGATTTTGAAGGTAATTCAAGTTTAAAGTAATTCAATTGTGTGGTTTTGTACTCACCTTAAAATATTATTTATATCAATTATTAAATAATACATTATTAAAACAGTTTTTAAAAAACATCAACATCTCAAAAATTCAATCGTGTACAAATGAGTAATTTTTCTGAGTTGAAATCGTGCTCGTTTAATTCAGGCTTTTATAAATTCACTCTTGTGAAGCAGCAAAAATTTAGATGAAAATGAAGCCAAAAATTGCAAGCCTATTGCGCAAAGCACAAACTCTTTTTGTTGAAATAGCACACAATGAGAACATCATAAAAATGTAAAAAAAATGCTTTTTTCAAAATAGCCATCGAAAACAATCAAAATTATTAAAAAAAAAAGTTACACACAAACATTTACAACATTGATTAAATTCCAATTATTAATAACAAATGATTGACAAATGATCGACGAATTGTGTGTTGCGTGTCCATAATCAAACGACTTTCGAACCCTGATAATGAATTGATTAGTGTCAGGTATGATTGACTAACCTTTGCAGAAAATTAGCAGGCAGAGAGGGCCTTTCCTTGTGTTTAAGTCGTTGCGAAGTCGTGCCGTGAGCGTGACCCGAATACAAGCGATGATGACCAGCGCCGGCGGATGTATTCAAATCTTGCGTTATAGCGCCTGCTTCCAGCAATTGGCTCGGACACGAACCTGAGCTGTTTTTCGTTCATATTCAAGCACCCCCCCACGTGATCATATTAGAAGTGTCATTTGTTACGAGTTAGGATGAAGTTATGACTCTTTACGGGTTTTTATTGTAATTCAGAAGCTAATTAATCACACTGCCTAGTACTTATGTAAGCGTTTTTTATAACACATAGAGCATCACATCGTGAAACGTGCAACCTTGCTAAACGAGGCATGCGAGTTATTTATTAATGCACTCATTTCTCAATTGATTTTTAATATGCAAAACATATTGAAACAAATTGCGATTAAGCTCAATGTAAAACACAGAATTGTGATTATGCAATGCGTTCACAGAATGTGTGCATAATAATAATGGCGATATTTACCGAATGTGAATTGGGTTGATTGACGAAGACGATTGGCCTGTATTGCCGTCGTCGAAAACCGGGTTATCCATTGAATACGTTGACGGTGGCGGAGACTTCGACTTTTTTATATTCGTCAATCGACGCATCAGTGAAACTCCTTTTTCTTTTTTCTCTTTGACCTAAAAAAAAAAAATATCGACGTATTGAAAGCCCGTAATTGATATTCTAGGAGAATTTTCTGTGCTTTCAAGTTTACTTTTTCGGTTGATTTTGGCGTTACTGGAGGCGCTGATGTGGATGCCACAGCGGATGCCGTTGCCGAAGCAGAAGGCGATTGGGCCACACTTTTAGGACTTTTGCCGGAGTCACGCGCTGGAGTCGTTGTAGTAGACGTTGCTCCACTGGTAGTACTAATTACTGATTTACCTGGAGAAGCTTGAAAGTCATCATATGAATCTGATGCGAATTAAGAAATTATCGAAATTATAGGATCTTTTTGAGAGACTAACTAAACATCGTTGGCATAACGCTTCTGGCAATAGCAGCTACGGACGGCGAAGCAGCAGACGGAACCGCTTGTGGGCTCTGTTCCATCGATTTAAGTGGGTTCAGTGACTTCAGTTGACGAGGAGGCCACGGCACCGGAGCCGGACTGAGGGCTCGCGGTGGCAATTCCGGAGGCGGCGATTTCACAGGTGCTTGAGCTTTCGGATACTTTTTACTCTCGGCACCGGTACTAGATGGCGAAGCTCCACTCGCTGCTGCTGCTGCTCCGCCTGGTAATCGACATACCAAACGTTGACACCTGCACAAGGTTTAATCAGTGAGATTTCCAAGTGAATTCGTTTCGAATTTTTCATTTCAGTCTTGTATCACTTACTTTGCGGGTGCAACGTAGTTGCCGGGAAAGACTCCGCACTTTTGAGTACGATTCGAAGTACCTTTGAACCAGCCGTCTTGACAACGTTCGGTAACCACGTAAATACCACCTTTGCGCAACTCAAGCTCGTCGGCCTTTTGAGGTTTATAGGGATAAATGGCGATGTAAGGTGCAGGTAAATTTAAGCCAGCTGCAATAGCTGCTGGAGCGCTACTCGTCATCGATGTCGACGATGAAAGTACAAGATCGCTACTTCCACTACGCTTATGACGCGGTGCCGGTGGTTCAATTTGCTGTAAAAATTATCCCAAGATTATATCAGTGCTAATACTGTGATAAAGTTTTAAAAAATGAATATTGCTGCATTACCTCGTAACCAGAATTTTCCGTAACAGCCGAGGCCGAATTACTTCCAGCGGCAGTAGCTTCGTCGTCCGGCATACTGAGAATTTCCGCGCTATGACGGTGCTGGGGATTGACTTGATGCGAATTATTAATTCCCGTGAAACTGTGACGCTTCGTACTGTGTCGATTGGCCACCGTAGGTGGCGATACAGCCGGACTGCAGGGGCTCGACGGCGTCGTGCTGGAATTGCTCGAACTCGTGCTAGTCATGATGGGCGAGGAAGTCGTCGTCGAACTGTCGCCCGAGGATACGTTCGAGCCCAATTCCGATATCGGCAAAGCCGGCGCCGAAGCAACGATTTGTCTCGGCTGGACCGATGCCTGAACGGTACGCGAATGGTCGGTAGGTATCAAAGGAGTCGTTTCCTCATTGGTTGGAGTGGGTGGAGCTACTCTAGATGGCCCAGGTTGAACACTGAACAAAAGTGAAAATTTAGATTCATTAATCATGACAATTGGGATAACGTTAAAATATGAAACTTACTTTGTAGATAGCTTCATCAGAGCTCTGGCAACACTATTCATTTCTACGAATGCCAATGGAAATATTCCTATCCGATCTAACAATTTTCCTTCAGCCCAATTTTCATCAACTCTTCTTATTACACTAATAATTTCTCCCTAGAAATAGTAATGAATTATACATGATGTTTAGACTACTTAATGATAAAATACATACCTTATTAAAAGTAAGACAGCCATCTTCTTCGTCATTATTCATTCGAAAATCATAGAGAGCTTTACATTGAGGAACATGTGGAGGTAAGGGAGTCATTACTTGAACATATGAAAGAGGAAAAACGCCATGGTTTGGGCCACATTCACCAAAGTACCAATTATTATCAATCTTTTTTCTTAAGATGACAATGTCACCTTTTTTAAAACTCAAATCTCTGAAAAAACAAATTTTATATTATTTATCGGGATCACTTATAATGAATCAAATGCATGAGATAAATTACCCTGCGACTTTGGAGACATAATCATAAATTGCTCGACCATAGGGCCTGTTATGATGATTGATTTGTTTAGCAGCTTGTGGTGTTGTAGACTCAGATGATACAATGACAAGCGGTGTGTTTGGCGTGACTGTAGGGCTTGTTGGAGAAACTTGATGTCCACCCTGCAGTCTCTGTGGTACATTGTTACTTCTGTGTAAAGTTTTGTTGACTTTGGGAATGGCATTTCTCATGCCCTCCAGAATTCTCATCAAGAGAACATTGGGTGGTAGATCTTCCACCTTAACATTGACGAGAACTCTACATTCTGGACACCTCAATTCTCTCTGAGCAGTTACGATTTCTTCGAGACATTTTTTACAAAAAGTATGTTGACATGGCAAGACTTTACTGGAAGTGTCCAGGCGATCCAAGCATATGGAGCACTCCAGTAAATCATTTAGCGTACACTCATCCATGGTTTGGTCAGTTTCTGAAATATAAAAGTTTTATCGTTAATTCTAGAGCTTCAATAATGTATATTGGATATTTTGCATGTGGCTTAAGTCAGTAAAACAATTACAAAATCCTATTTATAACCTTTTCGTCTTCTAATAAAAGACCCAAAGGATGCAAACAGCACTACCTGTTGTAAAACGTTAATTCCATATCTTCTACCGTACTCAAACAAAACAATTGATAACACTGAATAAAACAATTAGAGCAAAATGCAGGTCAAAGAGTACCCTCGCGACTCCGCTGATTAGATAAACGCTCTCTGTGGATTAGGTAAACAGCACTGACAGATAAATAGAAGCCATTGAGCATCGCGTCTCGATACACTCCGCGGATTTCTGCAGACAACAAACAAACGCACACGAGGCACACGATTCTGTTCGTGTTTACGCGATCGTCGTCGTCGTCGTCGAGCCGCGCGCGCGAACGACTAATTAACGGATGTCACGATTATCGATGAGTCGTCGTCGTCACCGCCGCACCGACCGTATTTGTAATATATATACAGATAGTACAACGCGAAAACCGCTGCACGTAATAATGTATTTATGTAATGTATGTAACGTCGAATCAAACTCACTTGTCGCTCGTTGAAGGAAAAAATTTCAAACGTCGTTGGGTGATCCGGCCATCATCGTCGTCGTCGTTGCCGCGATGATGATGATGATGCGGTGCAATGCACTACTCCTCCTCGTCGTCGATGCATCATCGCTGAGACGCATCGTTCCCAAATCACCGAGCTGCTGCTGGAGCAGCGGTAGCAACTCTCATTGCCTTACAAGACGGCAAGGATAATGGACTCATTGTTTTTTTTTTTTATACGCGGCAAGGACTTGTCCCCAGCTGCGCATCGATGACAATGCACGCCGCGAGCCAATGACGACGATGATAATACAGCGACGAAACGCACGACTCAACGACAACAACAGTCACAAGACAACACAACACAGCACAGCACAAGAGAGAAACTGGCAGCGTGCAGCACTTGATACACGTATTATAACATAGGTAGAGAGTGAGTCACAATTTGCAGTTATAGTTTTGCTGCTGCAGCTGTGTGTCGTGTGTAATGCACGTTTATAATGGCTATACACGGTCGACTGTAAAAATAGACACACTAGTAGCACGTACACAGGCACAAACTCCTGCCAACACTACGTAGCTCACTATAAACTCGCGAAATTCGGAGTTTCCTCTCGGACTCGCGCACATACACTTTTTTTTTCCTCTCTTTCGTTGTTGCGATATCAATCTCCACGTCTCTCTCGTAACTGCTACACGGTACGAGAAAGAATAAACGTCCGTCTGCGCGAACCTCCGCACACACAAGCACGCGGATAGACGTCAGTGCCTCGTCTAATATAAAGCTTGACACTGCCGTGTGCTGTATATACATAATACCGCGCCTTTCTCTTTTTTCCCCCGCAGCGCAGCACAGCTTCTCTATAATATTAACTGGCCTCTACTCCTCTATATACTGCTCGATCGCGATGATATTATCCTATACACTCGTACACTCGTGCAGCTGTGTATATTATGGGTTCACGCACACCAACAGCACTTCTATGTTTATACTGCACACGCAACACTGACACCGCCAATATATTAATGCTAGGCAGATTAGCACCTCTCGACCGTATATAATAATAATACGTCCAGCGGGAGAAGTGGACACGGTCGAACTGGCTAATACCTATATGAAAGCCGCCTCGAGTTTCGAGGGTAACTCGACGACCACGACAACGAGGAGGAGGACATTCTCTGCTGCGCTGCACTGCCCGAAGGGATTATAATAAAGAGCGCTGCGGCGTTGGGTGTGTGTGTGTGTGTGTGTGTGTATGTGTGTATGCGTGTGCGCGCTCACAAGACACCGGGAGTTTATATATATATATGATTCAGTCCTTTATGCCATTATATATATGTATCTATTTGTATCTAATGCATGCGCAAACACAGGTGCGATACAGGTAGATAATGTATGACAAACTTCTGCAGTCGGCCGATGTATCCGCGCCGCGAACGACGTCTACTCCGAAACTACATACACCAGCTCGCTATATGCTAAGCTCCGCCATTTCTTCATTTCCGGCTGCTGTGCGCCTCTGCACGTGTGTGTATATATACGCGTGTAAGTGTGCGCGTTCGCTACCTATGTATAACGCGCTGTTAGGATTATTATGTGTTCGCAGTTTCGCAGCAGCAGCAGCAGCAGCAACACACCCCCTCTCTCTCTCTCTCTTGAAAAGTCTCTTTCAGACTCTCGCGCTCGGATGCAGCGCTTACGTGCAGTCCTTTCCTTCTTTCATATATAGGATACCTGCCTGCCTCCTTTCGCGCGTGCGAATGTGTTGGTGCGTTGTATACGTTGCACTTGTGCAGCGCCTTTATATGATATACACTTGCGCGCCGAGCGTTTAGAGGCTGCATTCGCAACGTAGGTACACGATACACATACACACGCGAAAGGAGGGAGCGCGCATAAAAGCCGCTATACTATCATAAGTGTGTGTGTGTGGGTATGTATATATGTGTGTTGCCAATGTCCCTGCCTGTCGCGCGCGCTTTTGTGTATTATTATACTCGCTATGACCCGTCGTGGCCCGTTGTCGCGCCTTGTCCTTTTTTTTCTACTTTTCTTTTCCTCCTCTCTTGCTTACTTCTTCTTTTTTTTTTTTTTGTGTGCACTCGACTATGTATACGCGCGGGCCGACAAGTGCGCCGATGTTTTTTGTGTGTCTCGCACATGCTCGGCTCCTCGAGCTTTAAGCCTGTGTAGGTTTTTATTGGAGAGAGAGAGAGAGGCCGGTTTTTTTTGGGGGGTGCGGTATCACACAATTGCTGCTGATGCTGTACGTGCAGCTGTTAATAGACTTTTTTTTTAAAAGAACACAGAGGAGGAAATTGTTTTCGATCGATCATATAGTACGCGCGGACCCCCCTGTATATTATTACGTATTCATTATATTCAAATGATAATTATTATGTGAGTCAAGACGATCGGTTTATGTCTTTTCGTTTATAAATCCACGTACTTACTTATCGATCGATTGAATATCGTTGAATATATAAGTCACTGCCTTGATTGACTTTCACTATTATTATTATTTTTTCATAACTGTTATAATCGATCCGACGTACGCGATGATAATAATGATTCTCGAATTACAAAAATGTAATAAATATAACGTTCTCGATCTCGAAGGTCTGTCCTCGAAGATAAGTCAAACTGTAATGATTTTTTTCCCTTTATTTTTTTTTCCTCCGTCTGACGATAGTGTCTATCGTTCAAGGCGACGCGTTTATTAATTATCAAAGTATAAATAATATCAATAACTGTGAGCGTCTAACGTGCACTACGAAGTGGAAACGATTTTTTTGTCTTTATAATAACGACCTTTAATAATGTATACCGTATTAGCGTGCATTAAAGCTTGAAATTACTCGATGTATCACGCACGCGTTAGCTGTACAGTTTTTAAAAGTTGAGAAAATTTTTTTTTCTCTAAATCGAGGTTTTAGTGTCGCGCGAGACAATAATTCGTACGTGCACATTAGAGTAGTTGAAAATCGCGGACACACAATTATCTTTTTGTGCAATAGGATATAAGGATTCAGAAAATTTGCAGGAAAACCTTGCCGATTGCGCAGCAACCGGTGTACATGGGACTAACGTATAGGTATAGTATATAGGTCGATACGTGTGTGCGTGTGGTCGCGATGATTTTCAAATTATAATACACAATCGATTTGTCGCTCTCGACACGTGTGCGAATTATTTACGATTATACGTATAGAAAGCTCGCTGCGATTTATAAAACGATTATCGATATTTTATCGACGCTCGAGTGTAGGGCGGATATTCCGTACTTATTCTCCTTTTCTTTCGAGGAAGGAATTAATTTCGAATTATAATATCGGTAACTAATTTACGCGGTGTGGCAGTCGTAAATTATTAAAAAAATCGACGCACTGTTATAAATTAAAAGGATATTATTCTCTATACAGATTTCTCTCGTGCTCCGCGCGGAATATGTACAAGCGTAATCCGGTATATGGAGAATTTTAGAGCTATGTTATATGTATATGAGTCATACATAATATAAAATAAAAACCGGATTACGTACCAGAGAGAGAACTGCCAAGAGCTCCAGAGTCCGCGATAGACAAAAAGTAAAAGCAGAAGAATATGGGATTGGCATTTGCAGACCGAGCAAAATGTTTAAGACAAAAAAAAACAGAGTAAATAAAAGGAGCTATGAGATCGAATCGTTTCGAGCTAGTTCTTTTGAATTTTAGCGAGAGAGAGAGAAAAATATTAGCCGTACATGTGCCTGCGCGCGCGGCATTTACATATTTATTGATCATAATTGATGCTGCAGCCCTCATGCAAAATATATATACGTTTATTAGTACATAGAAGCTGCATGCTGCATGTGGCTCGAAATTCGCACGTCCTTCGAAGAAGACGTCGAAAAGGCGCATTCGTGTATTATATCCCGAGATATGGGACGAGACGATGAAAAAAAAATAAAAAAAATAAAAAACAAGGAGGAGCCACGTCGTGATATGCATAAAACAAGTTTGTGCCTGTTTTCGTGCGAAAGGAAACTTAAAAAATTCGATCGTGCGTAAGACACCGGTTCGCGCCGGATTTCTCTAAAAAGGATTCTTCTCTCGAGTTCGGAGCCTATGCGAGAATGCCATTGCGGTCGAACGATTTTGGTCGGCTCTCGAATGACAGATTATATATGTTTCGCGCTTGCATCGGATTGAAAATTGTTTCCTTTATTTTTGTTCGCTCGTTTCTCATTTGTTTAATAAAAACAAAGCCATATTCCGTACACGATAAAGCTCGAGCTTTTCTCGGGATAACGCACGAAATGCATCGCTATTATCATTTTAAAAGTCTCAAATTAAACGATATGTCACGCACGATCGCGATCGCATTCAATAATGTGCGCAGACTATAGACACCGGCAGCAGCGGCACTGCATGTGTATCCGCGCGCGCGAAATATTCACGCTCGCAGCATAACCGAAAGCTCGCGAATTTGTCGACGAACGGTCACTCGCGCGCCGCCGCTATCTTCTGTATCAACCCGCGCACGCGGACGATGCTCGCGACTGCAAATATATCGGAGTCGAAACGAAGGCGGGTGGGAGCCCCTCTCCCCCGCCCACGATATATAATAATTTCGCAGAGCGAGACGCAGTCGTCGTCGCCGCCGCGCAGCGGGCGCCGAAAAACAGCGCACACAGAGAGCAGCATCAGCCAGCAGCGGGGCGCATTGAAATACATATATAACGTATAATACAACGAGAAAACGAGACGACGCAGAAATTACTCATGCACTGCGCCGACGACGTGGAGAGTCTGTGCACAACACAGCACACACACACACATATTCGCATTTCGCGAATAAGATACGACTGTGTATTGTGTGTATTATACATGTGTGTTATTCGCGCGCGCGCGCGCGCTGTGCATGCGGCGGGGGAGAGAGAGGGAGGAAAGAAAGAAGGGAGAAGGGGAGGGGGGGGGGGTCAGCTTAATATACCCATATATACGCGCGAGAGAAAGAGAGAAACAAGCTCCTATATGTGTGTATGTGTGCAAATTTATATGTTATACATGTAGCATGCAGCAAGCACACAACAGTGCTGGCAGGCATCATAAAACTGAGAGGCGCGCGAGGAGCTGCCGCTCCCCGAGGATGAGTCGGCCATCCCGCGACGCCGCCATGACGGCCTAAAACACTTACAATATTATTGTACAGCAGCGGCATATAGGTATATAATATCAACGCGCAGCGCGGCTATCATTACATATGCATCGCGCGCGATCGACCTAGAATATATATATAAACACAACAACGTATAAATATACACGGACGTAAAGTCGTCGCGGGGAGCTCTGTTGCCGACCGCCCGTCCACCTTCTTCCCC
>CACVKI010145367.1:0-40806 GCA_902732785.1 Trichogramma evanescens | reverse complement strand
GGCGACTCTTCGTCGCCGTTCGTCGTCGTCGTCGTCGTCGTCGTCGACGACGACCGTCAGTATAGTGCAAAAAACACATCGTCTCGACGTCCATACCTCGCGCGTGCCGCGGGTTGAAGACTGCGGCGATCAACACAGCTTTTGTTGCGCGAGTGCGTGGGTGTGTGTATGTGTGTGCGTTATAAGTAGCGGCGTATTTAATTACGCGCCGCGAAGCAAGTGCGCACTGTATAGTCGATCCGAGAGCGGAAGAGATCGTGAAAAAAAAAGAGTCGCAGAGCCGGCCGCTCTCTCGCTATTATAACGCGCGGAAACGATCTCATCGTGTATGCCATTGTTGTTATTATTATAATATACAATAAGACGCAGAGAGAGAGAGGCGATAAGAGCCGAGGTCGCGGGGCGGTGGAGATTCCTCGTATACATACATACATACATACCAATTCGCACACATATGCCAATAACACAGACGGACACATTGTTGTAATGCTTATACGTATGTGTGTTGGCCCGTGTAGCGGCAGTGGCGGCAGCAGCAGCAGTGCAGTATAGGCAGGCATATTCATATAGGCAGCGGAGAGCCGCTCCCCCGTGCACCCCCCCGCCCGCCCGCACACCCGCGCGCGTCGCGATCGTGTGCACTGAACAGCAGCGACAGCAGCAGCGTTTCGCCATATAACATCCGAGGCAGCACGCACCGGGCGACGGCGAATATAATACACACAACCACGTGAGTCTCTCTGTTTTTGCATTTTCATCGTGTGTGTGTGTGTGTGCGTGTGTCGCGGGTGCTTCATCGACTGTGTGCATTTGTCTCTGTGTGCGATGTATCGGTGCTCTACTCCGAAGATGTGCAAACTCCGACTTGTATACCCGCGATAATTGTCCGTACGCCAAAAGCTCGTCTGTGCCTCCGTAGTATATATTATATACACGCCGATTGCATTAAAGCTGTACGCATCGAGTGAAGTTCATTAAATATATGCATCCCACTTATGCGCCGATACGTATAATACGATAAGTATCTCGTTCAGAGATGCATATCCAAATTGTCGTCGTAGATATGCGTTCCGCGTTATAAACTGCATGTGTACTAAACTGCGTGCTGCTGCTGCACACACAATATGTGCGTGTCCGTCTCTGTGTGCGTGTATATGTGTGGGCGACAGGCGCGACGACGACGACCATCTTGAGGCCGTGTGTTTTTGCGCGGCGCGCTCGTATATATATTTTGACATAATACCGTGAATTAGCGAAATACACGATAGGCGATGCGCGTCGCGATTAAATAGTTCGTTTATCGAAAAACGTTCGTAATTTATGAGCTTTCGAGCGAGCGACTCGTGTGTGTCGGTCTTCGATCGGCACGTTTCCTTTTTCCTGTATACACGTATCGGTTAATTGTTTCCCGTGCGATTTCGTAATTCTTTGTCCCGCGAGAGATGATGATGCGCATGTGGCTGCATAGGTTATAATTCCATTTGTTGAATTTTGTTCTAATTATCTCGCTGCATCGCCGCGACATTTCGCTCGTCGCGATGTCGAGAAATCGATGTTACTTTCGTCGAAATATTTATACACTCACGATCCGCATTGTTTTTCATTTTTCAGAATCGAATATGGAGACTCTGGAGTGTACTTGACATATATTGAAGTAACATGAATAACGAACAGCATGCCCTACCTGTGACAACACAGGCGCAAGAGGTGAGGACGAAGTGTTTTTTATTGCAAACACGCATTCATTTTACCTCTGAATCTTTCAAATGCGTATACTGGTGCAATTATTTTCACTTTTTGTTTTTTGCGTAGTCGTTTGTTGCATTTGAATGTGCATAGATAATTTTGACAATCAAAACGTTTATATTTTGTGTTATTTGCAAAAGTTTTAAATGAATTTTTTTTTAAATAGAGCTTGGAGCATTATTTGCCAATATATCAATAAGTTATTGATAAGTTAAGAAAATAATTGAGTCAGGTTAACATTTTCAGTGCATTTGCTGCTATTGCTTTCAACAACAACAAAAAATGTATACATGATTTTATGTTTGCTGCACGATTTATGATTTTTCGTTTTGTTATTTTGATACGCGTATCATAGGAAGTAAACTCAGATCAAAGCAATCGATCCTCTTTCTCAGGAGGTTTGACCAGCGTTGCATTAGCCTCTTCAGTAGCAAAGTACTTGGTTCTTACCAATTTGTTTCCTGGACAACTATCTCAGGTATCCGTATACCAGCCAAATAAGTCCAATGTATCTCAAAATGAAAATCAAAGCACCAAAGAATCTACCATAATAATTAATCAAGATATGCCACTTAATGGTGGCACACAACTTCAAACACAAGTTTCTCAACAAAACTCACAATCCTCTGTTAGCAGAAATGGACATCAGACCTCAACGCATACTGCAATACAGGTTCGTTTTTTAGCAAGCATGTTATTTATTTTTTAATTCTCAATAATGTAAAAAATTTTACAATGTGATCAAAATATATTTTTAGTTAAATTTAAGTAAAGATTCTCTGCATATTTTTCATTGTAGACTATTAGTAAAAATAATGAAATATTTGTTGCTTTTTGGCTTGTTAGCTCAATAATATTTTTCTCAAAAATTCAAAATGAAAAAATATCTGTATAAATTATTTATTTTATTAAAGACATATTGAATATTAAAAATGTTTTTGTAGATTCCTGTTTCACTCCCAGGCCTTAGTCTAGATGGAAACCATCTTCAAAGCAGTGTAAGTCATTTGCAAGCAGCCCAAATACATCAGCAGATGCAATCCCAACAGCAATCACAGTTGCACCAACCTCAGCAACAAGCTCAAACTCATCACCAAATTCAAAATCATCAGACCTCTCAGAATATATCACAAGGAAATCAAAATTCTGTGAGGGATAACAAAAGTAAGGAGCAAGAATCCAACAATGCTCAGGTACTTTCCAGAATTCAACATCAACAGTCTCAAAACATACAGCAGAATCTCATGCATCATCAACAAGTCAATGTCAGTATTGGTACTGCTATGACTAGTGATGTCATGAGTACCAGTGGAGTTGAAAAAACGGAAAAGAAAGACGACATTCGACAGCTGAATATGACCCAATTTCAAGTCCCTGATCTGAAAGCAGGTAGTCATATGATGGATGTGCGAACGGCGGATGGTTCGATTGTTAAAATTACTACGGCTAGCGATCAAGATATCGCTAAAACCCTAGGTGTTGATATAACTCAGTATATCAATAAGGTAAATAACATTAATTTCCTGTTTACCTAATAAAAGAATAATTATAATTCTTACGCATATTTTTTTTAATCTTTCAGGGCACTGTAAATGTAGAAGATCTTAACCAAATAAATCAGATACTCGCTTATCACGAAGTATTTGGAAAACTGCAAAGCGAAATCGCTGCTGGTACGACGTTAATAGGTAGTACATTACCTACTCAAACCGTCACCACCATTCAAAATGGAACGCAGCTTGCGCAACCAGTGCAGCTTAATAAATTCGAAATTAAATCGAGCGATGGTGAGGCGACACCGGGTCCGAGTGTATCTCCCCTGACAGTTGGTACCCACTCGTGCGAGGTGTGCGGGAAAATTTTTCAATTTCGATACCAATTAATCGTACACAGAAGGTATCATACGGAGCGTAAACCTTTCACGTGTCAAGTGAGTGTTGATTTACGTGATTGAAGTCGGCATGCTCTCAAATTTAATTGATATACAAATTTTGATTTGTTTCATTTTTAAGGTATGCGGCAAAGCTTTCACCACCGCGAACGATTTGACTCGCCACGGCAAGTGCCACTTGGGCGGCTCTATGTTTACTTGTGCGGTGTGCTTCCAAGTTTTTGCGAATGCCCAATCTTTGGAAAGACATATGAAGCGCCACGCCACAGATAAACCCTACAATTGTACCGTTTGTGGTAAAAGTTTTGCAAGGAAGGAACATTTGGACAATCACACGAGATGCCATACAGGCGAAACTCCTTACAGGTATAATCCATTTGTCGAATGAAAACTATTAAAATATTTCAATGCATTAATAATGATACATAAAAATCGAATTAAATTCGCAGGTGTCAATATTGTGCAAAGACTTTCACGCGTAAAGAGCATATGGTCAATCACGTGCGCAAACACACGGGAGAGACGCCTCATCGTTGCGATATCTGTAAAAAATCGTTCACTCGCAAGGAGCACTTCATGAACCACGTGATGTGGCACACCGGCGAAACACCGCATCACTGTCAGGTTTGCGGCAAAAAGTACACCCGTAAGGAGCACTTGGCAAATCATATGCGATCTCATACCAATGACACTCCTTTCCGATGTGAAATATGCGGTAAGTTTCTTTGCCACAATTTTAAAATTAATTATCGTAGTAATTTTTAAATTAATTATTTTTTTTACAATTAGCATGATTCATTTCATTCTTAAATTAAATTCAACGAGATTTCGTGAAATTTCATTTAGTAAAGCAAATTTCATTAAAATGGAGAATCCCCTCTTCGATTGATCCGTATTTACCCCGCGCGTCCATTTGCACCCTCCGCAACGCGCAGGTTCATCCTTTTATATGCAACTCTCTCTCTCTCTCACTCCCCCCCTTCGCGTGACCCTAGTTAACCTTTTCTCGCATCACAATCGATCCCTTCGACTCTACAGCAGAAAACAAAAACACGTACAGTGGCAGCAGGGCGTGAATGTTGTGCTCTCCCGACAGTTGCTCGATAATCGGAGCATCGACGAATGATATCGTGATAAACTCTCGCGTAAGGACTCGATATTCATGAAGTTGTTATGTTAAATTCGACTGGCATTCAATCGATCGTCGATCAGAGAAAGCAATTCGATGCAGCGTCCGCTGCAGTTTCTTATCTCATTAATCTCAGCGGTTCGTGCGATTGTATATAAGAATATACACGAAAATACACGAAACATCGACTCATTAATCATCGATACATATATTTTTATACTTTTTGATGTATAAGCTGAACTAGACTACACCCTCGCATTTCTCTCTCTTCTTCCAGGCAAGTCTTTCACGCGGAAGGAGCACTTCACGAATCACATAATGTGGCACACTGGCGAGACGCCCCATCGCTGCGACTTCTGCTCCAAGACGTTCACGCGCAAAGAGCACTTGCTCAATCACGTCAGGCAGCACACGGGTGAGTCACCACACCGGTGCAGCTTCTGCTCGAAATCGTTCACGAGAAAGGAACACCTCGTTAATCACATCCGCCAACACACAGGTGAGAGCGGTTGGCAGAGATTGTTCACTTCGCGCTTACACCCATCATCTGTTCAACTATACGTTACATTATTATTATTATTACGTTATTTTCATTTTCTTCTTATTCTCATCGGTCATCAAACTTCGCGTCATTATCAATCATTTGTGGCGAATCTATCTCTATCTATCTGAAATTGATTAATAACAAAAGTCTTTATATTTTGAGCAACTACTACCTCTCATACCGCTCTCATTCAGATTGATGCGTCTATTTTCAAAAAAATATTTGAAAGCATCATCACCTAAAACTATTATCAAAAACTTTTCCAACGACATTGCGAAAGTGAACATACATATCACCGAAGTGACGATACTAAACTTGACACGAGTACACGATTTTATCGCTCTACGATTTAAAAAAATAATTCACGATTGATTCGCGCGATCCACAGGCGAGACGCCGTTCCGATGCCAGTACTGTCCCAAAGCCTTCACGCGCAAGGACCACCTGGTGAATCACGTGAGGCAGCACACGGGCGAGTCGCCGCACAAGTGCCAGTACTGCACCAAGTCGTTCACGCGCAAGGAGCACCTCACGAATCACGTGCGCCAGCACACGGGCGAGTCGCCGCATCGATGCCACTTCTGCTCCAAGTCGTTCACGCGCAAGGAGCACCTCACCAATCACGTGCGCATCCACACCGGCGAGTCGCCGCATCGCTGCGAGTTCTGCCAGAGGACGTTCACGCGCAAGGAGCATCTCAACAATCATCTGCGCCAGCACACCGGCGACTCGTCACACTGCTGCAACGTCTGCAACAAGCCGTTCACCAGAAAGGTGCCCACCCCATTTCCGTTGTATATCGGCAATTTACCTCAATTGTTTTCGAACTTGACGTTTCTTATTTTTTTTGGACGCAGGAACACTTGATAAATCACATGCGTTGTCACACCGGAGAGCGACCGTTCATATGCACAGAGTGTGGAAAGAGCTTTCCGCTCAAGGGCAACTTGCTGTTCCACATGCGCTCGCACAACAAAGGCAGTCAAGCCGAGCGTCCGTTCCGCTGTGATCTGTGCCCGAAAGACTTCATGTGCAAGGGTCACCTGGTGTCACATCGGCGCTCGCACTCGGACGAACGCCCGCACTCCTGTCCCGACTGCGGCAAAAGCTTCGTCGACAAGGGCAACATGCTGCGTCACCTGCGCAAACACGCCACGGAGCAGGCTCAGGCTCAGTCCATAGCCGCGGCCGCCGCGGGTGGACAGCCCGCGACGACTTCTATACCGATACCCGCGTCCGCCGCGGCGGTGCTCGTTGGCCATCCGTTGGTCACCACGGCGACGACGAGCACGGCCGCTGCCGCGCAAACCACAGTACCTCAACAACACACCGTCGTCGTGCCGACTCCACCCGGAGTTCTGGCCAGTTACTGAGCTGAGGCCAACTGCAGATTGCAGTACCATCCTCCTCCTCCTCCTCCTCCTTCTCACCTACCTCCTGTCTTCTACTGATGTGCACTTTTTGATTTGCATTTTTAACCACTTACTCTTTATGAGAGTTATTTTTAATAATTTTTTTTTATGAAAAAAAAAAATCTGAGCGAGATCATTGTTCGATCCATAGTTCAGATAACTTAACCATGTTTGTTTAAGGAAAAAAAGAATTATGTCCATATTATTATCGAAGTATAATTTTTGTTGTGTAAAGTTAATTGTTTTATGTGAGATGTTTTTCCTACGAGGCAGTTTTGATAATATTAAGAACTGACATCTATTATTACGTTTTTCAATATTTTTATTTACAGTTAATGGACAAAAAATTACAGTTCTTTAAGTTTGTAACTCATTCGAAACTTGTTTAATTAATTTTGCTACTACACTTGACAATTGTTTATTCCTTTCAGTAAAATTGAAGGAAGTTATATATTAAGTAAAGATTTAACTTTACGATTGAGTTGAGATTTGATCTTATTCCAATGTTTATAATTTTTGTTAATTTCCTTAAAATTAAAAAACGTACCTTTCAAAGGTACAGCAAAGTATAAATTTCCAAACATCTTATTTCTCAAATGAAAGTTTCCCCTTTAAAGTCATACCCATGCATGTAAATAGGTGTTTGATGAGTTAACTGAAAAGTGAAATATACGAAGGACTGTGATTTATAACGTAAATAATAGTTTAACCAATGCAAAACTTACGCAAAATATTTTTCTGTTATAATCATAGTATCTTATACCAATTACATTTTTGACAATGCATAGGAATGAATCTCATGAACCACAAGATTATTTAAATAATGTTCCACTCTGTGAATAGCATGTAACCAACTATTTTTAGTTCATCAGGTTCATTATTTGAACAAGTTTTTATTACTGTTTTCAATGGTACAGGAACGAAGTTTTAGCGTTACCAGTTCTTTATTGATAAAATTCAAATTTTGTACGATTTCAGAATTATTCGTATTTTCAACTTTTTAAAGCACTCAAAAGTAATACAATGAATAAAGTTTTCGTATGGCTTTACTGTTAAAGATTTAAATACAGAATTTATTGTGAAACACATAGGCTTATAACTGTACAAGTAACAACATTAGTATTGTATGAAAAATTATTAATTTCTAAAATTCTATACTATAAATAGTTCACAACAATTTTTCATTTCATAAATGTAAGATAGAAAGGGTCCATACAATATATAGAAATGTTTATAGCAAAAAAATTGTCTATAAAAGCAAAGATGAATGTCAGTCAGTATACTGTAAAGAAACTGCTTGATCCTATCCAGAGAATAAGTGTACCAAGGGTTTTCAATTCTTAATATTACACACGATACTTGCATAAAATGATTTAACATGGAATTATTACTTTAAGAAATCAAGTGCAATACAGCTTAATGAAAAGATACACTCGAAAAAATATGCTGTAAAACATTTATAAGTGATGAGATAAAATTAACACAAATTATGACGATGCTGCAATTTAGTTTTAAGAGTCATTTCGAAATTTAAAAATAGCTTTCGTGTGATGTCGAGGATAGAGTATGAAAAATATCAAGCAGTTTTTGTTATTTCTAATAAATATTTTTATACTTGACCAAGTTGTTATCAAAAGAATGAACGATGTAAGACACGCGC
Source organism: Trichogramma evanescens (assembly GCA_902732785.1). Lineage (NCBI taxonomy): Eukaryota > Metazoa > Arthropoda > Insecta > Hymenoptera > Trichogrammatidae > Trichogramma > Trichogramma evanescens. The sequence continues at coordinate 32,424 of CACVKI010145367.1, read as the reverse complement.
GTAGCTTATTGAAAAATATTTAATAGAAACTATGCAAAACTTGCTTGAAATTGCATATTTTTATAATAACTCTGGCGTTTATTTTTTTTTTATAAATTCAATTAAATTGAATTTTCTAAAGTCAGTTGCTTTGACTAAATTGTTATTATTTGAAGTGACTCAATAGTTTTAATGCTCACCAATAGAACAGAAATTGTGAAATTCATGTAATTTGACGTAATTCTATAAAATTAGGCAATTAAAATAAATTTTTGCGCGATATTAGAAGTGATCAAGACTCAAATAGTGCAACAAAATACTAGTTTTATCACCAGTGGTATCTAACAATTAGTTATATTTATATATCATGTTTGAAATAAATTCAAAGCGTGACAAATTTATATCATGTAAATCATTTAGAACTTGTAATTTTCCTTAGATTCTAGATTAAAAAGTTGGTGAAGCAGCAAAATGTTATTTATTTTATTTTAATATATAATAATATAAAGGCAGTGTGTATAATAATTGTGGATTAAGAATAAAATTTAATTTAAAAAAATGAAATAAAATATATTATTGTCTTATTCCTCCCAGAAAAGAGTTTAGAATCAAACTCTTCATTCTGAAAGGAACATTTAAAAGATGAGTGATATTAAAAGTTTTTAGAAATAGCATATTTATTGCAAAATATACTGTAATGAAAGCCATATACATTTTTGTAAATCTCGATTTTCGAGAGCATATGTTAACAGTAAAAAAAAAAAAAACGTTAAACGTGTATGTGTGTATTATAAGGGCTAAAAATCCTCAAGCGTAAAAAGTGGTCATTATGCAAAAGTAAATCATCAAAAATGGACTATATAAAAATACTTTAAATGGAAAGAATACGAAAAGGCGCTTATATTGCATACTGGAAAAATGATTAATCAATTTTGTGTATTCGTGTAGTTATCAGTCTGACGTTCATTTATTTATGATGTAAAATGTATGGAAATAAAAATACTATTATACAGACATTGTATGTGCCGATAATTAATACTAAATCTCTCAACTTTTTCATTTCTGAAATTGATATATTATTCCAATGATTCTATGTAACAGATACCCGTTTATTTGAAATTAAATGGTCTCTAAAGTAATTTATTTTATTTTTTACCGCCTAGTTACGTTCAACTTATTATTGGATTTAGAATAATAATCGGATTTGATAATTTTAGGTAAAAGAATTTTTATAAAAATTGATGTAGCATTTGATCGGCAAATTTTATTGAAAATATATACTGTGAATCTTTAAGATACAGTTATAATAACTATTAACTATTGCAATGATTTTTCAACTACGATAATTTTAACGCAACATTTTAAGATTAAACAATTAATCATTTTGTCAATTTTGAACAAAAACAAGAAATTATATATACAATCATTTATCGCATTCTAACATAAACAATTATTTTACAATTGGTCCTTCTCTAAATATAAAAATAAAATTTCAATTGAATTGAAACTTTAATAGAAGTCTTCTTCTGCAACGCCAGAAGATGTTGTATTCTGATTCTTAATTTGTTCCTGACTCAGATACATGTCAGCTATTTGTTGGGACGACGTAGCATCTTCGGAGTTTTTGTCTTCTCTTATCCTAATGAATCTCGGGAACCTAAGGGATATTCCTTTTTCCGGATCAACGATACTCTTTGCAGCCATGTGTACTGGCGAAATTGACATATCGGCACATTTAACTTCCCAGACGAGTTTTGGCTCGAACCAATGGTCTGGTTCAAGACTGGAGTCGTAACGGAAATATGGTTTGGGTTTCTCGGTGACCAGCTCTTTGAGAGCTTCAGTATGTTTAGCCAAATCATCTTCGGAGAAACCAGTACCAATTTTACATATGCTTTGATACTCTTCATTTTCTTGGTCGTAGCAAGCCAGGAGAAAACCGCCGTAAGTACCAGTACGCTTGCCTTTGCCGATGTAGCCTCCAATTACAACGAGATCCAATGTATCGCCGACACCGTCGAGATAATCTTTTTTGAGTTTGAGCCAATTGCGCGAACGTTTTGCTATTTCGTATGTTGCTTCTTTTTCTAATGTTTTGATCATGAGACCTTCGCAATTTCCTTTGATGGATACGTCCAGGAATTCTTGTACTTCTTCGATTGATTGTGTGTCGAGACTCTCGGCGAAATACCATTCTCCTTCGACGGTCTTGAAGTGTTTTCTGAGCATTTCACGTCGCTTTTGGAATGGTTCTTGAACCAAGGCTGTGCCATTGAAATATAATAAATCAAATATGAAAACGCAAACTTGTACTTTGATTTCAGCTTCATTTGCATCTTTGCGTTTTCTGGTGCTAAGAACTTGGAAAGGTAAAATTTGCTTCTTTTCCTTGTCCCAGGCTACAGCTTCACAATCCAGAACGCAGCTTGTCACTTCTTCTCCTTTGGTGTTAGGTACACGACTGATAATATCAGGATATTTACTTGTATTATCTTCTTGATTTCTGCTAAATATTTTTACTGCACCATTTTCATCAATATGAATTTGAGCTCGTTCACCGTCGTATTTAAATTCACACGTGAATTTGAGTCCATCAAAGCGGCTCAATACTTCTTGAATATTTTTAGTTGGATGAGCAAGCATAGGTCTCAATGGAATACCTGGTGTGAGCTTGCATTCATTTGGTAACTCTTTGATGCCTTTCTCAAGAAGAACTGGAATGATTTTGTTATAATTTGGACACTGACAATAAGTTGTTTTTAGAATCAGTGCTAGTTCATCATATTTAGCTTTAAATGATTCTGAAGATATGCCTTTTGAGGCATTAAGTTTCTCAAAAGGTCTTTTTTGTTCTGGCGGTGTCATAGCACAGGCCAAAGCTATTGCTTGCAAAACAGATTGTTCAGCAAGACCTATCCTGAGTTTACCAGCCAATGATCTGATGAGATATCTAGCTTCTGAATGACGACAAGCCACGAATAATGACTGGATTTTGTCAACTTTTTTTAACCCAGAAGATTGTCCAGAAGTGGAGGCTATTTCTTTTAATTTAGTATAAACTGTATTGATAGTAAGAGGTGGAGGTTGAAACATCATTTTCTGGTTTGAACGACTTCCTTCAGCAATTATGCCTGTAAAAAAATTGTACATTAGTATACCCATTATTGAATTAAAATATTTTATGCCTTTAACAAAAACTTTACCTAAATCTCCAACTTTCTGCATTTCGGCTTTAATTTGAGCAAGTGTTCTACCAGTTGAGCTTGCTATAGCTTTCATTAGATTAGTTTCTGCAATTCCAAGTTCCAAGCCTTCATAAGCAGGAGCCAATTGATTCAAGCACAAGTAAATGCTTGCAAGAAAATCATCAGGACTCAATGTTATAACAGAACGAAAGTAATTTGAGAGAATTTCTATGATTTTTAATCGAGCACTGATACCCTCGATAATTTCAAATGTTTTAGTTAAAGCTAGATATGGTACTTTCTCTCCTGCTTTCCAGAAAGCACTGTTTATGGGATGATATGAAGATGATGAAGGATCGTAGTTCGCCGAGTCGTTTGCTTTACTTTGTTTTCCTTTACCTAAACTAGCAAACGGATTGACTTTCTTAGGGGATGGAGATTTCATCTTTTTAATTTCATCATCTTGATTATGTTTATTTGATTCCTTACCACAGTTATTATTTTTCTTTGGAGACTTACCATTTACTTCAGAATTATTCTCTTCTGAATTACTTTCACCTTTTGATTCTTTAGAATCAACTTCTGTCTTGGACTGGACCTTCTCATCATCATTGCTGCTAGCCTCTGACTTTTCTTCTGTACCATCATCAGTTTCCTTTTTATCCTCCTTCGCTGACTCATCTTCCTTGGTTTTGACATCGTTATCCTTTGGTTCTTCATTTTCCTTTTCATCCTTGGCAGGAGATTTTTCTTCATGCGCAAAAGCTTTTAATTTTTTACTTGCAGGTGTAGCTTTACCATTGGTTACTTTTTCTTTTTTCTGTTGTTTTTCCTCCTCAATGCTACTTTCATCTTCATCTACCTCCATTTGGCTGGGCTCATCAGATTCTGCATCTGAAGCCTCTTCATCAGAAGGAGATGAGCTGGAACCTTCAAGTTTTTTCTTGAGCACCTTCTCTTTTTCCTTGATTGGATCAAAGTCTTCATCGTCAGACTCATCGTCGTCATCATCAATAATATTACTGAGTTTTTTGGAACCAGAAGCAGAAGGTTTAGATTCTTCATCCGAAGAAGTATCATCATCAACAAGACTACTTAGCTTTTTAGCAGTGACAGCAGCTTTGCTTTCAGCTCTGCGTGCACTCCTCAGTACTCGAGTAGGTGCAACTTCTTCTTCGCTGTCTTCAGAGGCAGGTTCTGATGAATCATCATCATCACTGTCAACATCTTCAATCTCCTCATCCTCTTCTTCGTCTTCGTTGCTCAAGGTGGAATCATCCAATTTTTTGCTTTTCTCCTTCTTCTCATCCTCTTTTTTGTTTTTCTTTTTGCTACTGGAATCATTCAACTTGGATTTTTTGCTAGTGACCTCGTCCTTGGAATCTTTCTTGTTTTTGCCCTTTTCGCTGTCTTTTTTGCCGTTAACTTTGCCATTGGACTCATTGAGTTTGGATTTTTTAGCAACCTGAGCCGGTGGAGATTTATCCTCGGAGCTCTTGCGCTTTCCATCCTTGGACTTTCTGTCATCATTCGTCGAGGACTTCTTGGCGGCCTTCGGCGACTTGATCGCCTCGCTGCTCTTGTCTCGCTTGCGCTTTCCACCGGCTGCTTCCACTTTTTCCATCGCCTTTTCCTTGGCTTTCTTCACGTCGCTGTCACCATTTTTATTTTCGACTTTGGAGCCGTCTTTTTTGCCGAAAAACGACGTGATACTTCTCTGCGACATTTTCGCGCCAATTAAAGCTAACGCGACAACAAACAAACGGTCAATGAAGACTGCACGAGGCAGGTTATGAAATGTTGCGCCAGAATCAGAAGTCGCGCGCGCTCGCGAGCGAGCCGGTTCACTCTCACGTCTACTTCAAACAGGGGGGGGCCACTTGCTATTCGCCCTTTTTCGCAGAGCCTGCACCAATGCGTAAACGATGGCTACCCGCTAAAATCGTATCACGGTCGAAAAATGATATTCAAATGTTTTTCTGCGTTCTTCCAATAAAATACCTAGAATGGTAGATGATTTTTTCGAATGATGACGATGATGATCGCTCTAGTTTCAAGCATCGATGCTTTGTCCATGAACAATTTTATCATTTAAGTCATATTTTCCAAGACGACCTAATCATTCACTTGCAAAGTGCAGAGTAAGTCGCATGCCTCGAGCTTGTAGATGCGGGCAGCCGAGAGCATGTAGCCGGAAAACTGGACTTCTCCATGGCGGATGTCCCCACTCAAAAATGTATAAGTGTATGCGTAATATAGATACGGTGATAACAAGGCACTGATTCGAATCTTCAAAATTACAAAATTTGAAATCGTAAAAATTGGCAAACTTTTTAAATGATCTCATGATAACTGGATCGTCATGTTGTTAATTGAGAAAAAGTATCGAACAAAGAATTAAATATGGATCGTTAATCAATAGGGTTTATTAAAACCTTGATTTTTTTCTCCTCGCACCCGGATATCTAGCAGAATGCCACCCCCTTCTCTATTGAAAAAATTGCGTACTTTAGCTCGCTAATTCGTCCTGTTGCGTGCTCGAGACGTGGTCGCGTGCTATCAGTCTTTTCCGAGTTTTCAACAAAGAAAGAACATTAAGTGAGTATCGGAATTCATTTTTGCTGTGCAGTAGAATTGAGTTTCTCGCGATTTTGGATTATTCAAACCTTTTCTTTCTCTCCTTAAAACGTTTTAAAATTCAGCAATTAACGATTAATAGTTAACATCAAATTGAAATTCTTTGATCATTAATTTGCAATTCGCAAAAACGTTAGAAGGTTAGGTAATGATAAAACTCCAATTCCTAGACCGGCTTGACTTTTTTTAGTTTGAGACGATCCAATTAACGTTATTTCAAATACTTTTTAATTGTAAAACTGAGAAATTTCTAAAGACATTAACGTTTTGCATCGTTAGATATGGCAGACGCTCCAGCAGCCCCAGGTGGTGGCCGTGGTGGATTCCGCGGAGGTTTCGGCTCGCGCGGCGGCGACCGGGGTGGTCGCGGCGGCGGACCTCGTGGACGCGGTCGTGGACGTGGACGCGGCCGTGGCAAGGACGAGGCCAAGGAGTGGATACCGGTGACCAAGCTCGGACGACTCGTGCGTGACGGCAAAATCACGTCGCTCGAGGAGATCTACCTGTTCTCGCTGCCGATCAAGGAGTACGAGATCATCGACTTTTTTCTCGCTGCCCAGCTGAAGGACGAGGTGCTCAAAATCATGCCCGTTCAGAAGCAGACTCGAGCTGGTCAGCGCACCAGATTTAAGGTACAACTTATTTTTTAACAATTTATACTAGAACTACAACTTTTTTGTTAAAAAATTTTTTTAAATTAATTATTACAAATTTTACAGGCATTCGTAGCTATTGGTGATAGCAATGGTCACATCGGCCTAGGTGTCAAGTGTTCCAAAGAAGTAGCCACCGCCATCAGAGGAGCTATCGTTTTGGCCAAGTTAGCAGTGGTTCCAGTTAGACGTGGTTATTGGGGAAATAAAATTGGCAAACCCCATACGGTACCGTGCAAAGTTACCGGCAAGTGCGGATCTGTACACGTAAGGCTCATTCCTGCTCCCAGAGGTACTGGCATTGTGTCTGCGCCTGTTCCCAAAAAATTGCTAACAATGGCTGGGATCGAAGATTGTTATACATCTGCCAGAGGTTCTACTTGTACACTTGGAAACTTTGCAAAAGCAACCTATGCTGCTATTGCAAAAACTTATGCTTATTTAACACCAGATCTCTGGAAAGAATTGGAATTGGCTAAGACACCTTACCAGCTCTTTGCTGAACATTTAGCTAAAAATCATCGCGTGATTGCCGCTAGACCAGTAACATCAGTTGTTCTATAAATATAATTCATTAGTTATTGTAAGTGTTAATATTTATTATATATTATAATATAATATTCTATGAATTATATGTGTAATTCTTTATTTTTTTAAAAAATAAAGAGTTTAAAAAGAATTTTTCATTTCTATCATTTTCTAATAACCATTCTTGGCTAATATCCAACTATTTTCAAATGTAAAATAATGATAACAAGTACAAATTATTTCAATTTTTTACTTAACAAAATTTATTTATAAATCACACTTAAAAAACAAATCTATTTACATATCAAGATATGAAAACTTTACACTCTTGATGAGAATAAGTATTGTGAATTAATTGGTTTCCATTTTGACTTTACCACGAAATGCTCCCATTGCATCATCAAAAGTTTTGGAAACGTGTTCACAAGTTCTGTATAAATCCTCAAGCCCTTTACGCAAGATATCAACAGCTCTGCCAGATTTCACTTGGATTCTTATGTGCATTTGTGATTCAGCTGGATGCGGCACAGAATACGCACAGAATTCAACTTCGGGGCTGAAAGATTTAGTTAAAATTGTAATTATCAAATATTTAGAAATGGATTGATTTAAAATCTGAAAAAAATACTCACTATTGAACCATAATGGATCTGAGGGCATTTCCAAGAGTGTGTCCTTCGTCTTGAAACACAAAAGTTGCAGACTTTTCATCGTTGCTACCGTCACCAGCCAGCTGTAAATTAACAATTGTATTTTTACCAATTTACAAACTAAACTCTTAAAAATATACACTCGTTGTACCAGGTTATGAATTCAATGACAGGTACGTAATTATATTATTTACCTGAGACAGGCGTTTCTTGGGGGCGGCCATTGTAAATAATGTATTAGTTGATTGTTAAAGTGGTAAAAACAAAATACTGGAGGATTTAGACTAAAAAGTTTAACGTTGATTTGACAGTACACGAGCACCGAAGTCAAATGCAACAAGCGTAGATCAGGCCGGCTGAAAGTAAATACGAGTCGACCCACGTGCTTACTGCTAGGCTTTACTTGTCAGATGAGCGCCGGTTTGCCAGAACTACAGGCGTCAGGCTTGGCGGGGTTTTACTCGAATTTTGAACTGTCTTCTGCTTTCCAATGAATAGTAATTTTTCAATTGCAAACAGTAAAAACTTGTAGAGAAATTTTTGATTTTTATCATTTTATGTAAATAATTATAGAAGTGAAATACTCTTTAAAAATATAATAAAATAATAAATTTTGCGAGGACAGAAGGTTCAATTTTCTAAATCTTTCTCAAAAAAATTTGAATATCAATGAAACCTAAGCTATAATATTGAATGATGGAAAAATCAAGAGACTGTGCATTTTTTTATCAAGTTCATCAAGAACGATTTATTGCAAACATCTAGGTATGAACCTAATGACAAGTCGACCCAATTTTTTATCGCCGTATCGGCTACTCGTACATAGAAAAATACATTTTACGGTCTGCCCACTTCATTAAACGAAATAAATCGATAATTGCGCTGTGACGTGTAGAATAAAAGGTTTTTCTATCTCATAGCGAACATTACGTCAAAAATCGTGCGTACAATCTTGGATGTTACACAAAAGTTATGAATTTATAAGAACTAATTGATCTTAACGCTTAGCTTGATTTGTGAAAATCGACATAAATTATATGACAATTCAAGCATTACGATTTGTGCGTAACGAAAAAAACTTATTGTTTTTTTTTTTTTTTGAGAAGTATTCCAAGGTAGAAGTCATTGTGGCAATACTAATTTTACAATACAATTTATATAATTAAAATAGTCTTCGTGAACCAAAAGTAACTTCTCGATCACTCTGTACAAATAATATAATATATTCGGCAGCCATTGTACAATTGTTCATTATAGGTACGTTATTAAGTTATTGAATTTGTAGCTTGATTTTTTCGACATACATAATGATATATTGCCCTCTCTCAAAATGTCCTTCGTATAAAAATTACGACTATCAGTTCACTCGAATCTTACATATTATATTTTGAATAAAGCATGTATTAGGCTCTTTTAGGTCAATTGGTCTCATTTAAGTTCGTTTAGATGCGTGTGATGAAGCAAAAAGCCACTTTTGTCCATATAATCTACAATTTTATGCTACACTTTACAATGAAGGCACTCTAGTTTTCAGAACTCTTTCTGCAGTTAACGTGAAAGTAAGAGCTACGTAATTTCTTTTCATTTACCATTAAAGAATAAACGATAAAAGTGTGAAATACAGAGTCAAAATTATGAATAATATTAAATTAAATTGCACCGTACAACCTTAGGTAATTAATTGTTTCCAACGGTTCTCTTCAATTTCTAACGATTTTTCAAAACTCTTTAAATCTTTACCTCAATTTATCACAGGTTACATGAATGTACCATTACAGTGAAATCGAATTTGTATAATTTTCAAAAGTATACATTTTAATTTATTATATTTAATGCGCAAATTCAATAGACTGAATAAAATATTTGTATTGAATTCAGATATGTCATAGGGTTCAACTAATTTTTCAATTGTCTATGATGTACATTATTCATAGCTGACTAACTTTTATCGTATTAGAAGTAAAAAATAGTAATAATCTTGATAAATTGATGAAATTTTTTACATTCCAATGATAGCTTCTTTAAGCTAAATTGAGTTGTTACTTTTTGTTATATTCATAACTTGATTTAAAAGTAATTTTTATCTTTATATAATATGTAATTCATTTTCACTGATTTTCATTGGCAAATCTTACAAATTTGGCTAGTGCAAGTTTGTAACTTTTTTCTTTTTAATTTGAAGCAATAATCAATATACAAAATAATTTTCAGACAAGCTATAGTAATTATCACTTGAGTATTCAATAGAGTAATGAGAAAATAGATTTTGTAAATTCCATGCGTTCTATTTTTATTTTTTTAAAAATAACTCTGTAATTCCATTTATTGAAAGATTCGTGAATATTTTTCCGAATAATAAATTTTTCTACATACGTCCGTCATTTTTTCGCAATGGCAGTATTTATAAATTTTACAATTAATTATTAGATAAATTCATACGAAAATTATATTTCCTAATATTATACACATTTTTCTTTCAAATTTCGTTTCAATTTTACTATATAAAAATATTCTCTTTAATTTTATACAAATAAAAACGAATTAAATCAATCGCCAATGCGAAAGTTAACTCATGATAAAATTGTTACAACAGAGCTAGAGAGATACCCAAACCTTCAAATCAATGTTACCTAGTTAATACAATAAAATAATTTTAAAATAATGCTATCTGTAACTATCGAGTTGCATCAAACATTTTTAATGACCAAACAACATAAACGTATTTATCTTGGTCTAAACTGTTTTTACATGTACTTTTTTATGCCAGGTATCGTGACTGGTTGCTATAATTACATCATCTATTCGCCACTCTGTTACACATTCTGTTCATTTACATCAGATATGAACATGATTGTAATAATTGATTATAAAACATGATTACGTTTTTTAAATAATCATTAAGTGATTATAATAATTGCTAAAAAATAAATTTATAAGTCTTACGTTGAAAATATATGTACAAAATTTGGTTTAGATGATCAAATTCATTTTAGGACATCATTTGAAAAATTAAGCAGTAGAAAATATTTAATGGTTAACACTACTTTCCATTGCTTTAAAAATTGATCTTCACAACAAATCATTGAGTCTTAAAAACGATTGGCTGTTATAATTGAAAAATTGAAGTCAATAATCGAATGAACTTCAGTAATAATTCCAAACAATAATTAAAAATTGATTTTTCATTTAAAAGTTTATGACCTAATAGCACGTATTTGAAACTAAAATATCAATTTACATTTTTTACTCTGTGATATAGTCACATTTGTAGATGCATTCTGTAAAAATCGTAAATATCGCGAATTTTTTACTCTGATATATCAGTATTTATATTGATTCTCGCGTGGCATAATTAAATAAATAAATAGCTAACGTATCTTGAGATATTCTAAAAAGTTGTCTTACGTGATAGTTTATGAATAAAAATTTTAAACTTTGACTCAATAGCTGATAAACCTTGAGTAGTACAGTAATTGAATGTATCTACTTTAATCTGTTCTAGTGATTTCTCTCAAAAACTGAACAAGATTTTTATGTTCTATCAAGGCAATATTAAGATATGTGAATCGTGGAATTGATCAATTTACAATTAATTTTTTACAATGGGATCAGGCGAACAATTGGACGCTTTTTAAAAACTAATAAACCACTTAAATATTTCGAATAAAGTAGATTTACAATTCATACAATTTAATTATTGAGTAAAACGATTTTTATGTTAATTATAATAAAGTAAAAGAGATGCAAAAATAATTACAGCAGTCCAAAAAATACGAGTTGGAGTAACAACAAAACAATAGTGGAGTATTTGCATACATGTTTGATATGCTTCGAGGTAAAGAAAATAACAATATATATGTTCGAACATTTTTTGACTACTAGATATGAGTGCTCATTTTTTAAGCTGTCAATTTTTTTTCAAACGTTTTGCGGGGCTTTAAAAATAAAGCCTGTAACACGTGAACACTTGTATAAAAATCATTTTGAACATTCGTCAAATCCTATCATTTTTTTTTCGTTTTTAAATAATATATTTACAATTATGGACATTATTTGCACCAAATATTACCTACCCCATGACCAGTATGTATAATCAAACACTATGTAATTTCTTTCGGCGATACGTGCGTGATCGTGTATATATTGGCTATCGTTTAATGGAGAAGTAATGGCTATAGCTGTCAAGGCAAAAACCTTAAAACATGCCTCACACAATTATTATTCGTCAATAATATTTTGAAATATTACCGCTATTAGCTACAAAATCTTACAACTTATTCAACGGCGAAGCCGCAAGTCTCTTCGACGGCCTGGGTGAGTTTATCCAGCATTTTCTTATAATTTGGATACGTTTGTGGTATATCGATTCTGTTGAAGCAAGTGTGTGCCTTTGGTAGATTTTCGCTCGGTGCGTCGATTGCGTGTATGGTAAAAAGACGTGGCCCGGCGGCGCCTGTTGAACCTACGGTTCAATAATTATTAATCTCCGATCAAAGCCAAAGCATCGAATCAAAAAACTACTTCTCATAGTTAATTATGTATAATAAAAACAACGATATTTTTACCCTGTAATGCTTTGAAGCCTTGCAGAGGAACGCGCGAGCTACCGGTAACGAACTGCAGCAGTCTGGCGCGCATCTCCTCGCCGTAAGACTCGACGATCTGCCAGAACCACTTGACCACCGGCGTCTCGGAGGTGCAGTTCTTCAGGCGAGTGTTCTGCTTCCAGTCGCTGATGTCGATCTGGCCGAGGCCACCGATCACGAGCTCCAGCTCGCGCTCGTCGAACGGCCGCAGCAGCTGCGGCGGTATGAGCTCGTGGAAGCCCTTCTGCAGAGCGAGAAACTGCTGCTCGATGCCGCGCATGAACCGATAATTCACGTAGAGCTTCACGTATTCTTTCTTGTTCTCCTCGGTCACCGTCGTGTCTTTGCCGCCCGGCTTGAGCTCGTGATTTTTCAGAGCCCCAAAACTACTGTGCTCCACGGAAAACGTCGCGTCGATCACGCCGTCTATGCTGTTCTCCCTGCGATACCGATGGATAGAAAAATGCACACAGTAAGAAGCGTTTCTTTACTTTATTTTCATGTTAAAGAGAGAACAATGGCTTACAGCATCCAGGTTAAACTTCGGTGAAGTTCTGGATCGACGCCCTCGATGTCGTTGAGCGTTATGGCCTTGTTCAACAACATCTTGTAGAACGGCGTGGTGAAGCCACCGTCGATGTGATGGCCGTGAAACACCGCCACGCCTATTATCCTACCGGCAAAATGAAAATAGGACAAGTGCTCCGGATTGATACCTGAGTCCGCGTTGATCTGAAGAGTGTAGTTGTCGTCTCTCGAGTACTCGAACAGACCGTACTGCGGATTTAACATTTCGTGCGACAACAGGTAGAGCCATTCGCGAGCGACGCCGCCGTAATCGAGGCCCTCCTCGCCGCGGAACTTAACCATCAAGCGCTTGCGCATGTCTTTGGGGCGCATTTTCATGATCAACCTATAAGATTCCTCGAATATCTCGCTTCTGGACACCTCTAATCGACAGTGTCCCGTCTGCGGCTGCAGCGCGTTCAGCTCAGCTCGCAGACACTTCAACTTTGCGACCAGATCCCGCTTGTATTTCGGAAGCAGTTCGCTCTCCATCAATTCCTTGGGTAAATCAGAAATAGTTTGACCATTTGGCGTGGCCGTTGTTTCAGCTAAAAATTTTATTCATATCACAGTCTGTCTCTCCCTCTCTCTCTCTTGGTAAGTAAAATTAATAAGCTTATTTCATCACTGCGAGTGTGAAGAAGTGTACTTCCCACACCTTGTGATGAGGTATTAGTGCATGTACGATACGCGACTGAGGTGTAACCACTCGCGCTACGTTCAAGCGACAAATAAATGTCTATCGCGAGATCGACAGCCTCCGTTGCGTAAGGTACACACTTTTTTTTGTTCATGCTTTTTTCTTTTGTCATAAAGACGTACTCATTATAGAGTTATTGTTGCCAGCGACTTCGGGTCTGGGCCTCTGCTGGTTCACGTTTACCGCCGGAGTCGGAGTCGGGACAGTAGTAACGGCGGCGGTCGTCGTTGTCGTGGTCGCGGTGGTGGTCGGCTCCGTTCTCGGCGTCGTAGTCGTTATCGTCGTAGTGCTATTCCTATTGGTCAGCTGCGTGGAAGAGGTATTTCTTCTGCAAAAAGAAAAAAACATCGATTTCCTCATATTAGACAAAGATTCTTTATTATAAGCGGTAGGATTAAAGAGACAGATACTCACTTGAGATAATTGTGAATTATTTGCGTCGATAATCGCGGATCGGTGAATTGGGTGGTTCGATTGTTGTGATCGACGAAGTAAACTCGTCCAGACGGCGTCTGGCGCATCTCCCAGCCGGTGGGTATCGGGCCCAGTTCCAGCTCCTCGGCTTGGAGGTCTCGCGGTACGCGCGGATCGTGCCACGTCGATGTTCCCGTTGGCACGTGATAAAAGTACACCTGACCCTGCTGCGTTTTTCGCATCTCTGAAATCGTACAATTTTTGGGTATAAATTAGGATGAAGTGGTAAAAAAAGTTATGTAAAAATGTAGCCAGACGAAGCGCGAGAAACTTTTTAGTAGACAAAGAAAATCGGTTTACGATGATTAATCCACAACGCGTTGTACGTAAGACAATTGTCTGATTTATTCTAAAAAAGCTCTTCGCGGAAGCATCTTTTCAACTCGTGGGAGTTTTCGACTTATCTGCGCGCATATTTTTAGCACCTTTGAAATAAATGTCTCGCTAGAAATCAATACCGACATCGCGCATATTTAATTCAAACGATTTCCGTTCTTCGCTCTCGCTAACAATAACACACACAGACACGCGCACACACAATATACAATCGAGAATGGCGTGATGGCATTCTGCGCTTACCGTAGCCACGCGGCAGATCGTTATCGATCCTGCGATCGCCGGCGCGTCGACCCGTTCGACTCGGCCTCCTGGGCTGCGGCGGCGGCTGCTGCTGGCTGGCACCGCCGTTCGACGCGGCTCCGGCGACGGCGGGCGAACTCCTCGGCGCCGGCGACGGTGCCCCTGCCGTACCGCCGCCACCGGGTGACTCGCTGCTATTGTTATTATTATTGTTGCCATTCTGCTCGTCGCTGTTGGACGTCGGGGTTGTTCGCTGTTGGGGCTGTGGCCTCGTCGGCCGCCTCGGCGTTTCCGAAGTCGGCGTGGTGCTGGCGGCGTTGGCGGGAGTCGACGACGACCCGTCGCTGCTGCTGCTGCCGTTGCCTCCACCCGTGGTACAGGTGGTGCTGGTGGTGTTATTGCTGACGGTGGTGCTGTTGGTACCGGTCGGGGACGCGGGACCGGCTCTGTCGTTGTTCTCGCTGCCCTCGCTGTAGAACTCGCAGGCGTCGAGCGGCGGCGGCGGACCCGCCGTCTCCGAACTCGTCGGTATTATGCTCGCACTAAATAAATCGTATAACCTAATTCGATAACGTTTAAATTTTGATTAAGTCTACAAAGCTTGGAAGAAGTGTCGGCAGACAAGAAATGAAGCGTGTCAACTCCGTGTCGAATATATACAACAAAGAAATAATCTTACCGCGTCGGTCGAACCCATTGCGTGGTTCGCGTCTGATGATTGACGTAGTACAATCGGCCGCTGGCCGTGCGCGCCTCCTCCCAGCCATCGGGCAGGTTGGCGGGACAGCTGAGATCGCCCAGCGCGTCGACCACGGCGTTGTGGCCCTCGAACAGGCTCTGATTGTGGCCGTCGCGCGACAGCAGCGATATCACGATCTGGCCCTTGATCTGGTCGTTGTCGTCCAAATTGGCTTTGACTAGGTCCAGACGTTGATCTGCAAAATGGATATATTCAATTAAACGAGGCTCGCAATGACGTATATAAATCATGTATGCACGTTTACTCTCGATCGATCGCCTGCTCGCGGCATATTTGCGTGAAAAAAATGAAGGAGACACACGAGAGAGAGAGAGAGCTCTCAGTGACGCTCATAGCCAGGTGTGTTATTATGGGCTATACGTTGCCTATATGCCGTACGCTCGATTGCTCCTTTCGCGCATGCCGTGCATTTATATATGTACGTAACGTAAGGCTCTGCGTAAATACCATATTACGGCCGTACGCACCGATAATTTTTGCCGTTCTGCATAGTACATTCGTAGGCATATCCGAAGGTGAGAGTGAACGATATCGTTTTCAGGAAAATGAAAATTTTTTTCTTTCGCACGATCGCACGCACACATTTTTTCCCTCTCCTTTTTTTTTTTTTGTTTCCGTTGCGACAAGAGTAATCGATTAATATATTGTATACCGGACGCCTTGAAGCGCGCACGACGCATTGTTTCGGTCTATGAATCGCAATTATCATCAAGTTCACTCGCTTTATTTATTTTTTACGTATAATACAATAACTCACATCCAGTATCCTTGAGTCTCTCGATGGTATTGCATTGTATCTTGACGCAGCCGAGGAAGCCGGCGCCGTGCTTTTTGTGAATTTTTCGATGGTTCCACACGGATATGGTGATGCCGTCATTTTTGCTGATGTATCTGTAAACGAAGAAAAAAAACAACGAAGCGATAAGAGCAGCTGTTCAATTTTTGCAGCAGTGTGTTAGATCTTGGGAACATCGCGTGTATTGTATTTAACGCGCGCGCGCGGCGAAAGCCAAAAGTCGATGTATCGCGTACACGTATAGTCGGCAGGCTATTATATTTGTATGAGTAATATTATTAGTACTCCGAACTGGTCGTTCGACTCATTACAATGACGCTGGCCGCGCTTGCGAGTCGCCAGACGAATTAATTTTAAACGCCTACGTTGTTATCGTCTTTGAAATATTATTGCCGTTTAAAAAATTAGCCTCAACAAAAAATGTTGGGCTGCTGCGGCCATTGTACAAAATTATATGGATTGAATAGATCAAGAAAAGGTCACTGATGCCATTTGAATGGTATAAAATACAAATTGGATGCTGATTTAAATATTTTTGTCTGTGTATTGTTTTGTAGATTAATTGAATATTTGCAACTTACAAGTCAAAATGCTGATTCCACTTTGGATCTAAACTTGATTTACATGTGTCGGTTTCAAAACATTGACCGGTGCCTTCGACATTTACTTTAGCAAAGGGGTCTGGCATACCTGTAGAAAATTAAGAAGTTTTAATTAAATTTTTCATTTGAGGTGTATTAGATTGAAAATGAGGATACTTACGAAAAAGATCTTTCCTTGCTAGATTCCGAGCACACAGGACTGAAAAAATATACAAACAAATAAATAAGTTATAATGAAGTTTGATTGTATAGATTATTTGGACTGTTGTAAAAAATTGTGTCAATCACTTCAAAGTTAAGCAATTGAATGAATTCCAGCTTGAAAGAGAATGAGCAATGAAGAGAGCAAACATGTTGAAATAAGTATGTATGTGTAAGAAAGAGAGATAGAGAGATGGACAAAAGAGCATAAAATTGCTTGATCTTTTTGGTCAGAAGATAAAAAATTCATTCAAAGTGGTAAAGTAATATCTCTTTGAAAGTTATTAGTTTTTGAATCATAAGTTGTTTAGTTTATTGACATTGGAATTTCTATGCAAATGTGCCAATCAAATAAATCATTTAAACAATAGTTGTAATGTTACTTCAAGAGACAAAACTAAATTTACAACAATGCATACATCTTTGTTTCAATTATTGATTAAAATTTTTGAAATATGAAAATGGCAATGAAATATATAATCTGACTTTGTTTGAGTCACTTTGTATTTTATGTTTGAAACAGTAATATTTTCATTTTCTTTGAAAAATAATGATCATAAATTTATTTTTATCAAAGTTCATTAAGCAGTTGATCATTGATAAAATGATAGCACTATATATTAAACGAGTTATGTGACAAATGAAAAATATTAAATGTAATTGCTTTTGAAACTAGATTGACAGCTCTAAGCAAATCTAAGTATAATTGTTGATTCAAATCTTTTTAATCAGTAACTAATTGATTAAGATAAAAATTGATCAGAGCTGTATGATCATGAACGAGTTTAAATGAGAATTTGAAAACTAAGATCATGGATACGGTCAATCAAAAATTTTGCTTAGCCATGATTCACAGTAAGATCTAAAGATAAAACACTGTTCTTTTCACTCGAAATGAAGTATGGCATTCTTGAAGTATTAGATTTAATAGCCTAATCTCTCCCATGCCCTCAATGAACTTGTAACTTGCTCCATTCTAAGTCACTTGGGTAATCTGCTGTATGAGATGTTTTAAAGCTACCCTGCGTCTAACTGGATAATAGGCACAAAAACTTACTTTAAATATTTTAACACATAAGAAAATTGAACTAGGCTAGTTGTTCAAGTTTATCATTGGAAAATAACTAAACTAGAGTCTATATCTTCTTAAGAAAATCAACAAATCAAAAAATTATCAATTACATTCAGAATTGTTCCTACATCAGAAACAGCTCAATTTATTTATCAAGGATGAATGTTATATGCAGAGCACCTAACTCCTCTCAACACTAAATCATAATAAAAACTCATCGAAGTCAATTCCAAGCATTGGAAAAGTTGTCAGTGCGATTGTGTCAGAGAGCATGCTTCCCATTCGATATAGGCAAGTTCCAGTCATGAAAGTACGAGTCTCAATGAAGAGTCATAATTGTAAAATCATTGCATTTACAGAAACGTGCAACGAAAAAAAAACAAAAAAAATCATGCACCAGGGTCGTGTGGAATGCGCGTGCAATGTGTTATATATAAATACGAAAGAAGCAGAAGAGAAGCCTGGAGGCGCCAGGGCGCCCGAGCCGAGAGGCCATATTGAAAATACAATGCATGTAAATTAAAAACATATAGAGTCGTGTTGCATGCCACAGCCGAGAACGCTCGACGACGACGACGACGACGACGAACGATTACCGATTACGGTCGAAACGTAATGAACGAGAGATAGCTGTATAATGCACTTATAAAAATAAAAAAAAAACGAAAGAAAAAAGAACAGAGATAGCTCGAGGGAAAGAGCGAGTGAGAGCGCAAGAGCGAGAGAGTGAGACAGAGTGAGGAAGGGAGGTGAAGGAGGAGGAGGAGGAGGAGTCGTATAGAGATATATATGTGACTTATATATACGCTATACTCAAATCCTACACAGAGATGAGGTTATAACGTTATTTTTTGTTGTTATCTCTCTCGCGCGCGCGTATCGCGCATTATTATTGTTTATTCGCGCATTATTAAATACAATGACAAAAAAAAAGCTCGCACCTCGTAAACGAGACACATAGAGAACCAACTCTATATAACTCATAGTAGTACTACTCACTCGTTAAACGGATCTTGGTGGGCGGAGGTCTCCTGCTACCGCAAGGATTCGACATTGTCCAGGCACATTTGCTTCCACGCGAGGACGACGACGCGACGACGATGCGCGGCGATGATGACGATGATGATGATGAGGTATTTAACTTTTTCGACGACGACGACGACGACACTGCACTCACACGCGCGCACATGCAGCAGCACTCACTCACTCACACACACACGTGTGTGTATTATAATATACACGTATATACACGTATGCGCAGCAGCAGCACAGAGCGGAGCACTTGGGATCATATATATCTATGTATCACACTCGCTGCATATGCACACTGAAGATAGAGCGAGAGAGAGAGCACAGTAGCAGCAGCTAAGACACACAGACACACACTCAATAACGATGACGACGATGCCTGCCTGCAGAGTCTCTCACGGAGAGAGCACAGCATACAGCATACAGCAGAAGTAGAGAGAGAGAGAGAGAGAGAGAGAGCGGTAAATAAAAGTATGCGCGCCTTGCGGGCTATATACATACAATCGCACTAGAGGCTCGTATAGATATACGTTCTTTCACTCATACATATGTACGTGTGTGGCCCGTAAACTCGCGAGTCACTTTTTTTTTCACGACGACACCTCGGGGACACGCGCGCCCGCGTCGACCGTCCAACTCTTTTGATGATTATAATTATTATTACAATTATTATTATTATTATTATGTATCCGTAACGCCGCGACGATTATCGTACGCCTGTCGCCGCTGCTGTAGGAGCTCCGTTTTCGCTGCTACTACCGATGCACGCGTGTGCATGTTTGACTCGATATTTTTTGTATACTGTATACATGCCACGGCGGGGACTCCTCTTGCACTTCACCAAATCACTATATATTTCTATAATAAACTACTATCGAGCATTATACACACAGACACGCGTATAACAAAATCGGAGTCGTCGAATGTCGCTGTTGTGTATCGTCTGTGATGACTGCCAATCGAGTATCAAGGTATATATAGGTAGTATAGGATAGGTATGTGCTGCACTCAGTGTAGTGCCGTGCTGTGTGCAGCGGCGCGCGGCGGTGGCGGACTGCTCGCCAGCCAGTCAACTTATTATATATAGTAATATACTACTCCGCGGCTTGCTGTGTGTGCGTGTGTGTATTATATGCGGGCAGCGCAGCGACGGTACTAGAGGCTTTTTAAGAGCTGCGAGCGCCGCGGCCACGACGAGGGGGGTAAAAAGAAGGACTGACGACGGCGACGACGATGAAGACGACGACGGTATGCGGAGACTACTACTCCGCGGACTTTTTCGCATGCTATACATATAAGAGTGTATATAGTAGACTATTATACGGCCCAAAGAAGAGAGAGAGAGAGAGAGAGAAAAGTCGCTCTCTGTCTCTCGGCTTATATCGAAATTTTTTAAGCGCCTCTCTTATGTGGCGCTCGCTCGCTCGGCGATCTTCTTCCTCCTCTTCCAGAGATACCTATATAGATTCCTCGCGTCGCCTTTTTTATTTTCTTCGTCTTCTTCTTCTTTAATTCTATATATATAATAACGCGCGGCCGATCGCGGCAGATCTATACGCGCCGTTTATACATATCCCACTGCATACATTTTTGAAGCCTAAAAATTCGAACGCGCGAGCGACTTTATATATTTCGAGGTCGTTTCGCATTCATGAAAAAAAAAAATGTGTGTACACATTCGAACGGCGGCGTAACCGTCAAACTCTATATGTATATAATACGGTGCGCACCTTCACTTCGAGACTCGTTATCCGTATGTAGTACATTGCGCGGTGCATACTTAGAACCATATTGTAGTTGGCATAGTTAGTAGTAGTATATAATATATATAAAGTAAAGTCGAGGCAGGGCAGTCGCACGTTATAACTGCAGAAATGAGCCTAATGCACACATACACACACACGCACACCAACGAGTATATAAGTTAAAGTAGTGTACATACGAGTCGCGCGGCGTATCATTGTGTGCACTCCCGCGGAGCTGCAGACTGCAGTGCATATACACACACACATGCACATAAGCGCATCGCGCGCCGGAGCAAACGAACGGCACAAAACTTTGTGTGTTAAAATATATTGTAATAAGGGAGGGAGGAGTACGAGGAAGGGGGGTCGACAACTTGCACTTCGCTATATGATATTGCACGTATTTTCAAATAGTTATATATACGCGATGGCGATCGCCCACACTGGCGTGTGCACATTGCATGGTGCAGCTGTACACACACACACACACACACACACAGGTGTCAGAGGCGGCCAGTCGGTCTGCGATGTTACTCATGTAACGCGGCAGGATAACACGTTGAAACGCGCGCCTTTCCCCGCGCTTTAACGCGATATATATATCATAATGCCTATTTGCAAACTGTAGGTGTATGTGTGTGTACAGCTGCACTTGTATAGTAGTAGTGTAGTACCTATATGTGGATTGTGGATGCCAAAAACGAAAACCATACGCGCGCTCGTGTTTACAAAAGTGCGTTGTTATGTTTGCGCGCTAGTTATATATAGCAACCGAATTTCCGTTTTTGCGCGCAATACACCCCCCTCGCAAATTTTCGGAAGCCGAGCGCAACGAGTCGAATTTAACTGTAACTCTACGGTACTTCAATTCGACCGTCTCAACCGTTAATTGATCAATTGTAAAGTCAATCGTGCGCACGCCAAAATCTCGGCGGGGGTACAAATTGACTTTCATTTTTATTTTTTAACATCTGTATCATATTGTAATGGGTCGATCTCGCGCGCGCGCGCACGGGTTCCGCTGTGTAAGAAAGGGCCGGGACGTCAATTAAGGCATTACGAGAATCGAGCGACTCGCTTTATATTGTATACATTATTATTAAAACGGACATCACAATTCGCGAACGAGGAACAATAGCTCGCCGAATCGTAATTTCGATCTACGCTTTGTTTTTTTTTTTTTTTTTTTTTTTTTACAAGCTCGTTATCCAATACAAATACCGATTTCGACGCTTCGTGCATTATTACGTGTGTTTTATTGCAAGTCGGTATTGTAATAGAGCCGTGGTGGTAGCGTCAAAAAAAATATTAGGTGAAGGAGGAGGAGAAGAAGCAGCGGCAATGGTAACCGATTATTGCGAGACAGCCTGCATATATAGGTAACTAAAATTACGCAGTGCTCGTCTTCGAATTACAGAATATACAGGCGCCGAGCAACGCGCGCTGCACTTTCGCTATCGGTGTATATACGCGTGATGTGTAAAACTTACTATATACACTGTTGTTGCACGTTTTAATATTACATATCGCAAATTTTGAACGAAAAAAAGATATGTAATTATTGTATAGCACACGGCCAGCTCACAGCCTACGGCTGCAGTCCCGGGTTCAAAACCCACGAGACCATTTAAACGCGGGCATGTCGGGGGACATGTACAATGATTTGGTGCTGGTATCATTAATCTGGTATTCCCATTTTATTGACCACGACATTATTTTGCTTTTTATGCAGTTGTTGATAAAAATACAACTAAAATTTAATCCAGAATTCTATTCTACACGGCGGCTTCTAATGATTTTTTACAATGTATAAAACACTTTTTGGTTCAAAGAAGGTGTCTGGGCTGATTCTTCAGTAAGAACGTATTTTTATTACGATTGAAATATAATCAGTGTTAATTTGCGTAGCAAACCATTATAAAAAGAAAGGTGTTATAATTATATATGAACATGACTATTATGCAGTTAAGTCGTCAAATTATGAAAAAAAAAATAGCTCCAACAAAACTATATTGATCTTGATCCAAAATATTAAAATTCCCAAATCTTCGATGTTAAAATTTCTTAGTTTATTGGAAATCCAAAGATTTTGCATTTTTTGTAAACGACTGGTTTTTGATCGGTCAAATTGATTCTTACTTACACATGAATATACACAAACGTTGCCCTATTGAGAAAATCAAATGTGAAGAATAAAATTACATACGTAATACGTAATCTTTACAAACTCGAATTTGATGGATCCTTGTGTTTATTATCACACATATTGCGAAACGTTGTATACCATTTATTGGTGTCTGATTAAATTGAATCTATGACCAAATTTTTTCTCACACTCGCCGCAAGTCTAATCTTTGCGACCTTCGTGGATTACTTTTTGGTGTCTAAGCAAATGCGAGTTATATCCAAATTTCTTTTCGCATTTATTGCATGCGTAATCTCTCTGACCATTATGTACTGTCTTAAGGTGGGTGAGCAAACTCGATTTTTGTGTAAATTTATTCTCGCAATTATCACAGGCGTAATCTCTGCGACCTTCATGAACCGTCTTTTGGTGTAAAAACAAACTCGGTTTATGTGTAAATTTCTTCTTGCAATAGTCGCATGCAAAATCTTTACGACCCTCGTGGACTGTCTGTTGATGTTTCAACAAATCTGATTTACTTCCACATTTCCTCACACAATTGTCGCATGCAAAATCTTTCCGACCTTCGTGAACTTCTTTTTGGTGTCTAAGCAAATGCGATTTTTGTCCAAATTTTTTCTCGCAATTATCGCATACGTAATCTTTGCGACCTTCATGAACTGTCTTTTGGTGTAAGAGCAAATTCGGTTTTTGTCTAAATACCTTCTCGCACTTGTCGCATGCGTAATCTTTGTGACCTTCATGGACTGTTCTTTGATGTCTAATTAATTTCGATATTACTCCAAATTTCTTCTCGCATTTATCACATGTGTAGTCTTTGCCATTTTCGTGGACGTCTCTTTGGTGTCTGTACAAATGTTGTTTTTGTCCGAATTTCTTCTCGCATTTGTCGCATGTGTAGTCTTTGCGATCCTCATGGACTGTCTTTTGGTGTGTGAGCAAATTCGATGTCAGTCCAAATTTCTTTTCGCATTTGTCACATGCGTAATCTTTTCGACTTTCATGAACTATCTTTTGGTGTAAGAACAAACTCGATGTTTGTGTAAATTTCTTCTCACACTTATCGCATGCGTAATCTTTGCGACCTTCATGTACAGTCCTTTGGTGAATAAGCAAAGTAATTTTCTGTCCAAATTTCTTCTCGCAAATATCGCATGTGTAATCTCGGCGACCTTCGTGTACCGTCTTTAGGTGGGTGAGCAAACTTACTTTTTGTGTAAATTTCTTCTCGCACTTGTCACATGCATAATCTTTCCGACCTTCATGGACTGTGTTTTGGTGTCTGACCAAATCTCCTTTAAGTCCAAACTTCTTTTCGCAATTATTGCATGCAAAATCTTTCCGACCTTCATGAACTGTCTTTCGGTGCAAAAGTAAATGCGCTTTTTGTCCAAATTTCTTTCCACAATCGTTACATAAATAATCTTTGAGGATTTTATCGACAAAATCTTTTTGACTATTGTGTACTGTCTTTAAGTGTAAAAGCAAACTCTGTTTATTTCCAAATCTTTTTGCGCACCTTTCACATAAATAATCTTTGAAAACTTCGTGGAATATTTTTTTGTGCTTAAGTAAAGTTGATTTATTTTCAAATTTTTTCTCGCACTTATTGCATGTGAAATCTTCGCGATCTTTGTGTAATAATTTTTGGTGCGTAAACAAACTTGATTTTTTCACAAATTTCTTCTTGCACTGGTCGCATGCAAAATCATTGCGGCCTTTGTGTTCTGATATTTGGTGTCTACTCAAATGACTTCGGAACTCAAATTTTTTTTCGCACTTGTCGCATGCGTATTTTTTTCGTTCATTGTGAATAGTGTCTCGGTGTGCTATCAAGCTTATTTCTAGTGTAAATACCTCCTGACAAATATTACAAGCGGATTGTTTGTCGTCTGAAACTGCAATGTCGTATTCAGCTAAATTATCTCTTGAAATGATTTGCTCGGATTTCTTCTCACTTTCATCCATTTTTGGTGCCTAAATTGAACGATGAATTAGTCTGTTTAATGGAACAGAAATTAAATTAGTAATTATAGCTTGTAGAATCGGAAAAGATAACGATCAAACTAATTTATTTTCCCTATGAACATGATCAGTGCTCGAGATACAAAATCGTTCATAATCATATTGTTTACAATTGAACTACCAATTTATCTGTTTATGTACATTGACAATACAATATTTGAATTAGTTTTGGTCTTACAAAATTGAGTACTTGAAAAAAATTCCCTGAAATATTAATGTTTTTCTTGTTAGAAACTGGTGATTATTAATTTGTATCAATAAGTAAAAGTAATAATAATAATAATAATAATAATAATAATAATAATATTTATTGGCCTTTCAATTACAAAAGGTAAGAATAAATATATTTTTTAGGAGGAATCTTTTTGCCAATAAACTGGCGGTGATTTTTTTCTTTTATAAAACGTTTTGCTGATAATATTCCGATTGAATATTTTTTATAAATGTAAGTATGAAATATTAGAATTGATAAGCGAACTAAGCCCGCCACAATGCGCGATGAATACATTCAATGATACAGCGCATCCACCAAAAGACATTGATCGTCTTGCGCATTAGTGTCAAAAATCGACGCGACTCCCATGTGCTCGTTAGTTCACGATCTCGCCGTTACGAGGCTATGTCACGTTTTTTTATTGCAACTCGCAAGAGAAACACAAAAGTTTGGAGTTCAAGTAGTACCGGAATTCGAGCGACAAGACAAGATCATACTTCACAGGATCATTTCTGTAGTGTATCTTCACAGACTCTCTACCCAAAGTAGGAGTCGATGCAGCCACGAGGATGAGACGTGGCTGCCCATTCTGAGCGTGAGGCTGGCAGCCTCGAGTCTCCCATTGCGGAGGCTCGGCCTGCCGACGATGATCGTTCACCTTCGGGTTTCATACCCGAAGGGATGGATGGGTAGCTGTCTGAGTGGTACTGTATATATTTAATAAAAAAAAAAATTATTTTTATTAAAAAAATATGTTTAGTTGCGTTGAGCTCGCGGCCGAGGATAGAACTGCAAAAGAAGAAAGAGAAGGTAAGGTCATGAATGAAAAAGAAAAATTCTTGTGACTTACCCTGTTCTTGTCTCCTGGAAACCAGTGAGGACTCCTTGGATAATGCTCCTCGTCGACACGATCAGCGTAGTGACGCAGCCTCTTCCTGAATTTGATATATGTCAGGAAGGTATCGCTGTTGCCAGGTGGCAGCTCCTCGGCAAGCTTGTCAAATGTACACAAACATAGAGGCGCATCGCTCCGTAGACACGAACGAGCCCCTCTATGCGATCCTGCACCTTTTTTTCCGTCGCATCTTCGTCGTCGAAGCGGCGCCCTTGGAGGCATTGTCGCCAAGTCTTGATTTTGTGGGCCGAACCGATGTATTCGAGCGCCCAATCAATGATGAAAACGTCGTCATCGTACGACCACCCATCATCATCGTGGGTGTGAACCCCCTGATAGGATGGCCCTCCGCAGCTGCCTCCATCTCATCGATCGCCTCGGCGACAATTGGACGGACGGTGGTAGTTCGCGATTAGCCATATCTAAAATAAAAGATGCTACTTGATGAGAGGTTCTCGTCTAGCAACACAAAAATGACGTGATTTTTGCGATTTTTGAAGTGAAACTTCTTTAGTCGCGTTATGCATGAGGGGTAAACCTGTAAAAACCGAGCGTACGTATGGGCGAGCGGAGACCAGCGCGATAATCGTATGAATATAGACTGTATATAGACAGGGTACTTCTACGACGTCCGCGCTAGCAGCTGCTAGCTATACGCATCGGTTGCCGAGTTTTAGGCGCGCATCTACTGCTACGCGCTTGGCGCTCTACGTAACGTCTACGCAGCGACTTGTAAGTCTCTCTCGCACAGCACACGCTCTTGCCTCGCGCTGTGCGTGTTCGTGCGTGTTACTCTCTCGCACTCGCGGACTTGATTGTAAGCAAGTTGAATTAGGGCAAGATCCCGATTGTCACATTCGGCAAGGCAATTCGCCGCTAAACTTGACTCTGTATACAGGGTCATAGCGCGGACACGATTAGGTGATCTAATCACTACTGAAAAGTGGTTCCGATCCGAATTTCGCGAATTCGCCGCTAAACTTGGCTCTATAGGGCGGACACGATTGGGTGACCGAATCACTACTGAAAAGTGGCGGCAATCTGAATTTTTATAAGTATAGCTCACATTGAGCTCGGACTTCTACGATTGAATTTATTATTTTTGATGATATGCATGTGTACCGGTTCCCTATTTGTAAAATGCTTATTTGCTTACAGCAATAAAACCTATAACATTTTTTTTCGAGAAATACTTTTTATTACTTTTTTTATTACTTTTTACTTGTGAAAGTGTAAAGAGAGAAAAAAGGAAAAAAGTCTGAACAGATTAAAAGAAAAGAATAAAATTCATAAAAGAGAAAAAAATCGAAAACTTAAGCAAGTAATCTTGAGTAAAGTAAAGTAAAAAAGAATACAATCTGTGAAATGATCATTGTGCGGCTGACAAACGAAGATTTATATCATACTTGTTTGGCGGCTAAACGTCAAAGTCATAATGACGGTACAAAAAATGTTAAAAGAAGTGTAAAAGAAAATAGTAAAAAAATTTTTTTTTCAAAAATTTAAAAGAATGTAACAACAAAAGAGCCGTGAGGGATACCAAAGCTAAAAAAAAACTACAAGATTGTATATGTTAAGAATGTTCTTTGTTATTCTTGATATGGAGCTAATAAAAAAAGAACTTATCAGTAACCAACTGAGTTGTCTTTACTGTGTTGCTTCGACAATTTATCAATAAAAGTCATTAATTTGTTTTAATTTGAATTATTGTAAGTTTAATTTGCCTATGCTAGCCCGTATGCCACACGCAGATGGCCCCATTAAGTTGCATTCGGTATTAGCCCCGCCTCCAACATTCACTTCATATACTACCTATTAAGCCTACTATAGTAATCGCCTCGGTGGCTGAGATGTCTCAGTCGTCCGAGGTAAAATGTAGTGGCCGCTTTCTTCATACACGGCCTACACGGCTGAAACTCGGGTTCAAACCTGAGTCGCGGGCATGTCACGGGGACATGTTCAATGATTAAGGTTACTAAGGTGTAACTAATCCGGTGTAATTTCCTGTCCTTGACCACCACATTATTTTGCTTTTTATACTGCAGACGATGAATAAAAATTCAATTTGATCCAGAATTCGACTTTACACAAAAAAACGAGTTTTCTTATATACTTTAAAAATTGATGATAAACGGTTTCCCCTCCAGTGATTCTTACTTCTTCTCTTGGGGTCAAGTACTTTTTTTCAATATCATAATAAAATAATTGTGTATGAGTGCTTATATAATAAAAAAATCGAAACTCATTTTTTAAATGTATTTATTGAAACGGCAGTTAATAGTTTCAAAATCGAATAACGAAAGACAAAAAAAATATTGTTCCAGCACTACAAAGAGTTTTGTGCTGCAACCTCCGAGCAAATATGATATTAATCTTTGTTCGTTAGCTGCTCGCATGGACGGCGGAGGATCGGCAGCCTGTATTTTCGACAGCCATCGTCGGCAAAATTTTCTCGACGTCATCATCTCGCACAGGCGCTGGTCACAAATGCTCCAATAGTCACAACAGCTAACGGGTATCGACCAAAAATGGTGAGAGCGCAAGAAAATCCAGAATTCCGTATAAGTGAGCAGTTCTCCGCCTCTTCGGGTCGTGATGGAATATGATCGTGGAGCAAAAAAGTCGGCTTTATCAGAATTTCCTTTGAAGTTCTTGCGAACTTGTCGTCGTAGTACCAACGTTCTTTGAGATTCAATTTTTTGGTGCCTCGAAAAATTCGAGTTTCCGGTCGCTTTAATCCAATTCGTATCCTCCGACATAGCGTCAGAGTCGAGCGGCATTATTAGGCAAAATTTACACATTTCTTAGCTGAAGAAAATGTAAAACATAACTTTCTTTCGCAATTTTTAATATTTTTTTAGTTTCGAAAAAAAGGTTTTGTCTCTGTTTTTTTCTCATGCTTCAATTATTTTGTAGAATTTATTAAAACCAAAAACGTAAATATTCGTTGAATATTTTAAAAGAATGTATTTTTTGCTTCCTTCACGAGGAAAAGGATGCAAACTCAGCTTCGGAGCTTTAAAATAAAATTTTGGAAGCATAAAATTACTTGGGAAAATGATGAAACAGTTATAGGAGCTTCTAATAATTTTAAAGAATGTAAAAAACATTTTTCGGTCAAAAGTATTGAAGTTTTCAGGTTGGGCTCTTCAGTTTGATCAGGCTTGCATATCATTCTGCGAGGTTTATCAAAAATTCAGTAGCCAACTATACGGCCGGTCCGTTCGCCGTTCGAAACAAGACGTGCAAAAAATTCTAGTCTACTAAAGAAGTTCTACTAATAAATTTTATTGAAATTTTAGAAAAGCTTGTACATGAACTTCTATATAAGTTTCTATATATGGTTTAGATTGTACATAATATTACATGGACCTGCTTAGAAATTATGAAACAAACATCATTGTTAACGTAATCTTCATAAACTTCAAGGACTGTCAAAGCAGTTTTTATGAATTTTATCAGCTTAAATTCGATGGAGGTACACAAAATTTTAATGATCTTCGTGTACTGTCATTTGGTGATTCCAAAAAATCCGATTTACTCCTAAATTTCCTCTCACACTTGTCGCATGGGAAATCTTAACGTCCTTCGTGCATTGTCTTTTGGTGTTTAATCAAATTTCCTTTGAGCCCAAATTTTTTCTCGCATCTGTTGCATGGGTAATCTCTACGACCTTCATGGACTGTCTTTTGGTGCTTTAACAAATCTGATTTTTGTCCAAATTTCTTCTCGCAATGGTCACATGGGTAATCTTTACGACCCTCGTGGACTGTCTTTAAATGGATGAGCAAATTACATTTTAGTCCAAATTTTTTCTTACATTTGTCACATTCGAAATCTTTCCGACTTTTATGGACAGTTTGTTGGTGAAAACGCAAAATGCTCTTGTCAACGAATTTGTTCTCGCACTTGTCGCAAACGTAATCTTTTCTACCTCCATGAATTGTTTCTTGGTGGCTAAGCAAATTTGATCTTTGTACAAATTTTTTCTCGCACTGGTCGCATTTGTAATCTTTGCGACCTTCGTGTACTGTGTTTTGGTGTCTGTTCAAATTGCTCCGACCTCCAAATTTCTTCTCGCAATAATCACATGTCAAATCTTTACGACCTTCGTGAACTATCTTCTGATGGCTAAGCAAATGCGTTTTTTGTGTAAATTTTTTCTCGCATTTGTCGCATGACAAACCTTCCCAACCTTCATGTATTATCTTATAGTGCACAATTAAACTTGATTTGTGTCTAAATTTCTTCTCGCATTTGTCGCACTCGTAATCTTTGCGACCCTCATGCACTGTCTTTTGGTGTAAGAGCAAATTCGGTTTTAGTCCAAATACCTTCTCGCACTTCTCACATGCGAAATCTTTGCGACCTTCATGGACTGTCTTTTGGTGCTTCAACAAATCTGATGTTTGTCCAAATTTCTTCTCGCACTTGTTGCACGGATAATCTTTCCGACCTTCGTGTACCGTTTTTTGGTGGTAGAGCAAATTACACTTGATTCCGAATTTTTTTTCGCACCGATCGCATGGGTAATCTCTGCGACCTTCATGGATTGTCCGTCGGTGGACTAGCAAATGACGTTCGAATCCAAATTTCTTCTCGCACTTATCACATGGGTAATCTTTCCGACCTTCGTGTACTGTCCTTTTATGAACGAGTACATTTGATTTTTGTGTAAATTTTCTATCACAACTGTCGCATGCGTAGTCTTTCCGATCTTCATGGCCTGTTGTTGTGAGCGAAAGAAAATTTCCTTTATTTTCAAATTTCTTCTCGTCATTTGAGTTATCTTTGAAGACTTTTAAAGCTAAGTCTTTCCGACCATCGTGTACTGTTTTTATGTGCAAGAGCAAACCTTGTTTACTTCCGAACCTCTTGGCGCACCTTTCACATAAATAATCTTTGAAAACTTCGTGGAATATTTTATTGTGCTTGAGTAAAGTTAATTTATTTTCAAATTTCTTCTCACATTTATTGCATGTGATATCTTTGCGATCTTTGTGTGCCAATTTTTGGTGCGTAAACAAACTCGATTTCTTCACAAATTTCTTCTGGCACTTGTCGCATGGAAAATCATTGCGGTCTTTGTGAACTAATATTTGGTGTCTACTCAAGTGACTTCGGAACTCAAATTTATTTTCGCACTTGTCGCATGCATAATTTTTCTGAGCATTGTGAATTATGTCTCGATGCGTTATCAAGCTTGATTCTAGTATGAATGCCTCCTGACAAATATCACAAACGTATTTTTTGTCGTCTGAAACAACGATGTCGTGTTCATTTGAATTTTCTTGAGAGACAACTTCCTCGGATTTCTCTTCACTTTTATCCATTTCGATGCTTAAAATAAACGTTGGATCCTTCTATTTATTGCCCCGAAAATGGAATGAGTAAAATTTACATATTTTGGTATTATGGCTTGATTTTCAAACTAATATGATATTACTATAAACATAATCAGTGCTCGATAGACAATGTCAAAATCGTTTATAAACATATTGTTTACAATAAAGTTACCGATTTGTAACAATATTTGAACCAGTTTAAAATTAAAACTTGGCAGCTATTTCTTCGGAGAATTTTTAGGCCTTCTAAAACTAAGTATTTAAAAATCTCTCTGTGACATTGAATGGTAAGGACTGGTCTAACCAGTCGTAAAGATGGACTAAGATGTCACAGCTTTTCTTCAAGATCATATTTTCCAAGATGGGATAAGATATTAGTATGAAGTGAGCCGCCAATACTTATCTATTATTTGCCTCTTGTAGTTTCACGTGTGATGATCTTCACCACCTTGTGTTGGAAGTCGAATTTAATTATTACTGAAATTTCATTGATTTTTTTTAAAATTATAATTGATATTGAACTATCTCAAATACATAAATTTTGAACCACGATTTTCTGGCTCTCACCAGTGGTGGATTGAAAAAAGTGCCACCCCTGCGAAAGTTTTCATTTGCCGCTCATGCAATTCAAAGGGGTATTAGTTCAAGAACTATGAAAAGAAAAAATGAATTATAAAAGTTTTTGCTACATTTGAAAAAGTGTAGAAGAAATTGTTGGGTTCTAATTAAATTATTAAATGGATAACAAGTTAGTTTTTTCTGAGAGAACATATTTTTATTATCATATTGGTTTACCAATGAACCAGTGGCCAACTAAAAACATGCTGCATTCATTGCTCCCAACAAGAAATGAAAAAAAACTTTTGGTTTATCGTTGCTAAAGCAGTTGTAGATAACCACAATCGTTCCGGCTCAATTTTTATTAAAATTTTAGAAAAATATGTGTATCAGTAATCTATGCATATGGGCTAAGCCATAGTTAGGGTGATGGTCAAAAAATTTTTTTTCTCAAATTATGTACTTTTGAAGAGTACATTGAAAAGTGAAAATCCTGAA